>JAQGBJ010000446.1:0-41457 GCA_034698345.1 Sphaeridia pumilis | reverse complement strand
GTGCTAAGATGGATAGGGTATCTGTATGGACTGCTAACTGTAAGAACACACAGCGAATAATGAATATCGGGTAAGTCGGCAGTTTAATGGTTTTATTGCAGTGCTGTAGTTTAACGCATAGTAGAAAGCGCGGTAAACGAATGGATAGATTATGTGCGAGTTTTGTACCCGAGTGGACGTTAGAGCTGAGTAATGAATGTCGCATCAAGATCGTGACTCATAGCGTTTCTTGAGTAGTAGTTGTAAAAGCAGAAGAGAGATCCAGCGGTAAACACGTGGTGGACGTAAGCCGGTATTATGCTTAAAAACACGAGTAGGAAAAGCTATCACGCTAATTGAATAGCTGTATTCTCAGGAATAGATACGAGAGACAGGCTTGGAGTAAATTCAAGGTTATCCATACGCTACTTCAAGATGCACAACAGCTTTCTTTGTGACTAGACGAGAATCTATACGATTTGCTAAACCTAACGTTTTTCTAATTCTTACTTGTTTCTTTGCAGGAAAAAGCTGAAGGAGCGTTTAGAATTACGCGACCCAATCCATTACGAAAGTCATCAAGATACCCAGTCCAAAAACTCATCATCGGCGAAACACATGTACACTGTGTAACTAAACGGCTAAGTAAGATTCAAAGGATGATTCAATACATTTAAATCTTACCAAACACATACATAGGTTCACTTGTTACGCTCCTACTTGAAATATTATCACCCAATATGTACTTTTTCCTTCCTGTGTGTGAATTTTTCAACTTATGTAGTCTACCGTTTATTGAACGTCGTCATGTTCAAAACGGAATGCTTTTGATAAAAACTCTGTACTCTACTCTAGCCCTAAGTACCGTAGAGAAGTACTATAGCGTGTACCCTTTAATTGTTGTCTACTGTAACAAAAGCATTGTTCAGCCCTCGAGAGAGTCTATATATATATATCACTAAGTAGTTCACGTTCATATTAGAAAAAGAGTGAAATAACTTTATAATGGTGTTAGTATGGATCCATTTTTGAGTGTAATTTTATTTGTTTGTAAAATTATTACGGTTATTCTGCGCTATATTACATAGCAGACTGTAACGAAAGGTGGTTGATAGCTATTCATAATTCACGTAATACAAACGTTTATGTGACTTTACTGCAAATGCTCGTTTTAATGTTGTATCACTTATTGTACCGCCGTTAGGAACCAGTTAGTCTTAGAGATATACATGTAGAAATTGTGTCTTTACGAAGCCGATAGTTTTTGCAAACCCACACGCATGCCCACGTTTTTTTGCTAGGAGGCTGTTGTAGAGCTTTATAAAGAAATCAAAGCGTTGGTGGTGCGGTTCGGGTCCTCCTCCCGTTTCCTGTGACTGAGCTTTCAGTAGTGAATATTGTACAGGAAGTAGTATAAGCCCACAGCCTAGACTTGATTCTAATATACTCTCTTCTAGCCCCAGTTCTAGATACATAAGATTCCGGGAAGCGAAATGCTGCAAAAGAAAGCATCTTTCGTGTCGTCCCCGCATCTGACAAAATGCTGTTATATGCTATTCGCCTTACATGTTTGCAGCTGCTGGTGAAAGCAGAGAAGCCATACAAAATTCACAATGCAGATAGACAACTTTCTCCAAAGCTTCAAGTCTGCCCAGTCTTGCAGTTTACCCGAACCGCGACACAATAGGGTCCCAGAAACTTAGAAATATTCTGTATTTTGGGTAAAATGTCATAGATATTAGGAAATCTTGCAGCTTTCAATAGCCTAATGGGCAGACAGAATGTAGAAGATTCATTCACACTTTACCTGTCGTCAAAGGAAATGTGTGCCAAATTAACATTTAGAAGCTCCACTTGGGTCCATTTATAAAACACACCGGTTTGAGATAGTCTCGTGAATTTTGATAATAATTATGTACCCACCTCACTCAGCTATGCGATTCCTAGCAGTATTTTTGGTGATAGTATTTTTCTCAGGAATAGGCATCTTTTGTGTAATAACATGGTCAACGTTGAGTCGATCAGACATCCTTGGCAGTATCCAGCTAAGCTCCGAAGACTCCGATGAGCCTCCAGCCAACAAGTTCAAGACGACAGTCGATGATGACAGCCAACCGCCATTGATTGGCGACGGTGACCAAGTGTACATTGGGAACAAGCACAGTCCAGTCATGTACCCTGACGCTTCCAACTCGGATTCAAGTCTATCCAAGCTGAGCGTCGTGGACGAAGAAAAGCTGATGGGAAGTGAAGACGTCAAACGGGTGCAACAGTTGAAGATGAAAGTGATAACGAATCTGAGACGGCATCTGATCGACGGTGGGAAAGTAGTAGGTGAGTATCGATCGCGATATTATCAAAATCTCCTTGAACATTGGCTAAATCCCAACGTTTTTGTCTCGTTCCAGGTCATATCAATCAATACGGTGTCGACTTTTCGCAACTACCCCCAAAATCCAAGGTGAACAAGAAGGACATAATGTGCAAGCTGAAACGGATTTCGCTAGATACCGTGACCGAGTCTACAAGTGATTTACTCCGGGGAAAGTCGTTTCCTAACGTGCCAATGTTGGCAGCAGCAAATCAACAGGGTTCCTTATTGAACGGCGGAACTGGCGGCGCTACATCGAGTAGTCGGATGAGGAAACCGTATCGATCTTGTGCTGTCATTCCTAATTCTGCAGCCTTCGATGGAGCCAAACACGGCTTAGACATAGGTAAAAACGAAGGAAGGAAGGATACGTGTTTATCATATAGAAAACACACGCCTCTCCAGTTTACTTTCCCCACGAGAAGAAACTTGATATCTTTCGTGTTTTCCCTACTGTACAAAAGCACGGGGCTCATTTATAATGAATGATTGATTTCCAGATTCACACGAATTCGTACTGAGATTTAATAATGCACCTACCAAAGGCTACGAGGATGATGTCGGCAGCTGGACTTCGATGCGAGTGGTCAATTCTCAAGTGGTCACGAAACCGCACTTCGGCTTCCCCTACAAAAGACTCGTGGCCAACGCTACCACGAAATCGTTCGCTGAAGAGAACGGCCATGAATACAAGGCTGAGGGGCAGCAACAAGAGGATGAAATGGTTAAGCCGGTCGATAATGATGTGTTGTGGTCGGAAACTCCGAGGTTTTTGATTTGGGATCCTTGTAATTTCTCAGCTACGTTCGAAGAGGTACGTACAAAGCTTTGAATTGATGGAGAAAGCAGTTGGATATCAAGTACTAATGAACTTTTTCAATTTTGCAGTGGTACCAACACCCTGACTTTCCGCTATTTGAAAAGTACTTCCGACTAATGGAGCTTGAAGAGCAAGACAGGAATCGCTTCCATATCCTTGACTGCAGAGCCATCTGGAAGTTGTGGACGGTGCTTCAAGAGTACTCGTTCGCCAAGATTTATGGCAATCCGCCTACTTCCGGTTTCATTGGTATGGATGCGATCGGGTTTATGTGTTTGGTTTTGCTGAATGTATTCTTACTGGTTTGGTCCTCTTTTCAGGTATTGTTCTAGCAATGCAAAATTGCGAAAGAGTCAACGTCTATGAATACATTCCGTCCGCTAGAGAATCGCCGCGATGCCATTATTACGGACCCAAGGACGACCACAATCCATCTTGCACCTATGGCAGTTGGCATCCGGTTTCCGCCGAAAAGCTCTTCTTCTTGTCGCTGACGGATGGAACGGATAAGCAGATCTTTATGGACGGTGTACTGACAATTCCTGGCTTGACAAGTTTCAGGTGTTGATCTCGCTTCAGAAGCACTAATATTTTTCCTTTTTGCCAAAATATCAACCTGACCGAGACCAAGGTTCTACAATACCCTTTAAGTTTGCTCATTTCTGTTACATCTACTGTGATGACCATGATTCAGAAACTTTACAGAACATTTGTGATTACTGTTGTGGTTCGAGTACCCATAGGTTAATAATTTATTTGTTGTAGATAGAATGATACCCCTTTGTACCTCAATGACATTGTTACAGTGCTCAATCTTTCGGTAGATATCAACAATAATACTCATAGTAACTTGTATTTTCAGTCTTTTCCGCTATGCTATAATTGTTCCCTTTAACAATCGCAAAAACGATAGGATACCCAATGCCATCACAATGTTTTTGGGCGACAAAAGTTCACTGCCGCTGCACATTCCCTCTGGCGTCCATGAGTAGTTCTCGACACACTTGCAAAAATGCTTGGGCGATGAAATGTCCTTCATGCACTGGGCAAACTGGACGCATTGGACTCCGTTTGGGTCGCATTCCGCTTCGGCCAGAACACCGCATCTGCTATTGCCGGCTGTAGGGCGAAGATTTTTGTCGAAATCGCATCGACAAGTTCGGCTTCCTCCTGCAGTGCAGTTGGCTGCAGGAACGCAGTCTTCATCCAAGGTGCAAGATTGAAATATGGCCCTTCGGCATTCGCGGCCTCCGAAAGTGGGAACTGAACCTTTGTGACACTCACATGTTTTGGAGAGACACAAAGCACCTTGGATGCAATCGAACTCCGTGGAACAGTATGAGCCGATGGGTTTCCCAGGGGCTGTGGTTGTGGTTTGGACGACTGAGGTAGCTGGGGCAAGTTGTTCCTACAAATTGTCAAAGTTGGATCACATAACAAAGTCGAATTTGACTCATGTGGACTTTAGCGGAAAGTTTATATCTACCTGAGCTGAGACTGAATTCGCCAACAGGAGAAAAGTCACAATGGAAGAAATGAAGTTCCTTGTTGAGGTCCTCATATTCATATTGATAGCCAACTGGCACAACGGCGATAGTTTCAACAATTTTACACAATCACTCCTCTAAGGACTGGATTAGGCCAGGTTTTTCTTGCAGCACTTTTTTTGGTACTGTATGGTACTAGCTCGTCCGTATGTATATCAAAATGATTATATAGTTTGAAGTCGCTATCTCGATCCCTGTGTACAACTGATACAACGTTTTCCCACACTGTTGATGAAAACCTTGTAGATCCAAAGAGCCGCTACGTGCTTTCAAGGTAGATAAGCGACTCAGTCAGCTCTGGGCCTAGAACATTTATATGATCATCGAATAAGATAAATTTTCAATTTAGCCCAATTTCTTTTGAAGATGCCGACCATCCGCCTATTTTTTCATTCTATAAATACATACTGAAGATGTCCTCTGAATCTTGTTCGAACGAGTTATCTAATTCAGATGTGGGTGTGAATATGATCGAATTCCATTTGACTGGGCAACAGAAAACGTATGAGACACATGAACCGAATCTAAAGCCTATAATCCTCCTTGTCTCGACTAGTTCCAATACTAGCAAACTGTATTATGTGGAAATGTGAAGTCAAACCTACAATCCAACCTGTAATACGAAATCCCACAAACAGGTTAAAATCAATTGAACGGTTCTTAATCAGTCGAATTTAGGAATCACAAAACAAGGTTCAAACGATAAATGTTTTACGAAGGACGCTTCAACTTGAGCAGTTCTTTGAAATCAGCATTTGTCATCGGCGTACTAGAAGAACCACCAGGTTTTGATGACTTTGAAACTTGCAAGGACCGTGGTACGAAAGCTGTTGGTGCTTTCCGATGCATCATTCTGTGGAGAAAAAGTCACAATGTTAGCGTCTATTACGTGATTTTACTTAACACGTAATTAATGACTTTCTTACCTCATATCATCTGGAAGATTTCTTGAGTTCTCCTTTTTCGGGGGAGGATTGCTGATTGCCACGCTGATTGCCTGACCTTCAATTTCTTTCCCATCTGCTTCCTTTACTGCTTTAGCAGCGCTGGCCTGAATTTTTTGAATTTGATTATTATAAATCACTGACAGAACCAGAACGCGTTATCAATCAAATTACTAAAGTTAACTCACCTCATCTTGGTATTCGACATATGCGATGCCTTTCGAATGTCCGTTCCGGAACGTGACAATCCTGATGTCTGAGATAGCTCCAAACGGAGAAAACAGTTTCTCTAGGTCTTCTTTGCCGTAGTGCAACGGTAAACCTGCAATTTTGTAATACCGTATCATATACCATGGTATTTAATTTCGATCGCTAAGGTTAAATGACATTTTTAGCTTCAAACCTCGATAAAAAAAGCAGGAGCTTACCTTTCACGAAAGTCTTATTCTTTTCCAACTTTGTAGCGAATTTGAATCCTGCTGGTCGGGTTGATTTGTTCGGGTCACACTTAGACACAAAAACAGGACGTCCATCCAGCCCTACTCTGTCTTGCTTCAAAGCGGCCTCGGCGGATTCCTGAAAGCACAGCCATTATTGTCGAAGGTTATAATCTTCCAGAAATGTATGCTACTGCAACATTAGAGTCATAAGCCGTCTTACCCATGCATCGAAAACAATGTAAGCGTAGCCCTTCGACCGCCCTTTAAAGTCTCTCACTAGCCGCAACTCTTGTATCGGCAAAGTTTTAAAAAATCTTTTCAAAGCATTTTCGTCGGTCGTGAAAGCCAAATTACTGACAAAAACAGTTCTATCATCCTTGCTTGAGTCATGCTGAACTTTCTCTCGAGGTGCATCACCTGAAAAACGATTCTAATAAGAATTCGTGGGCACGTATCATGATTGCATAAAAAACAAAGCTTCACCAGTAGAAGTTGCCGCTTTCTTCTGTTCTGATCCCTTCGTGGCAGCATTAGATGGTAACTGGGGCATCTTGAACCCATCTGAATCAGTTTTCTCTTTTGCATCTGAGTTTGTTCTAGCATCTCTCCTCTTTTTTGAAGGTGCAGGTACGTCACCGGAATCAGGTAATTTTCGCTGAAGAGAAGCAACCTTGAGATTAGCATTATGTTATTGATGTTATATGTAGTAAGTTACTAGAAGCAATTTTAAATTTCTAACAGCAAAGTTCACACTTACTTTTTTCTTGTCGTACGTTTTGCCACTTGAAGCATTATATTGGTCAAGTTCAGCAACAGTAAGCTGCTGCATGTACTTTGCAATCTTCAGTTCACAGGCTGAAAGCTGAGCTGCATCCCCGTTGTCACGTTCGAAGTTCATCCATACATCTGCCGCTGTATAGAGGTCATCTTTCACGTAAGCGACCGCCTGACTGATTGCCTTCCTGAACGAGATTGTGTCACCATGTTTTTCTTCCAACCTTAGAAAATGTAGCCAATTTCTAAAGCTTGCACCATATCCTCGCTGCAGAAGTTCTTTCCATGCAATCCTGGCGGCTGCTAGATCTTTTGATCGCGTTGCCTGAACTCGAATTAACATCATTTGAACTTGAAATACGTAACTGTTAGGCTCTGATTCAGCATTTTCTTGAGAAGCAACTGCAATTTTAAACATCACAAATCACGCTGTTATTCAGAGTTCAGACGTATTGCTAATTTTCTCCAAACTTACGCTGTAAGATATGTTCTTCAGCTTTTTGAACATTTGCAGAAAATTTTTCTACCGCATCTTCCGCCATATCATTTGATCGTAATTGTCTTCTCAAACATTCAAGGTATTTTAGCCAAAGTCTGCCAACGTCATCCAGGCTCTGAAAATTTTGGATCGCTTTCTGAAATATGTCTGGAACAAACAGAATGGTATATGAGTAATGCACATCTTCACACATTTCATATTCTCCTCTATTCTGCAAGTACCAATGACGGCTTTCGAATCCAGATTTTCCGACAAATTCATCCGGATGATCCACAAATCCAGTATCCACGGACAATTTCGAGTTGCCCGTTCAGCAACTTTCTGTGATAGTTCTGGTATCTTAAGACTTGTTGTCAGGTAACCCAGATATTGTGACCAAAGCTCCGAGTTTAATGGGCAGTCAGCAACAGCTCTTTCGTATAGACCTGTGTTCAAACAAACATCAGAAGCTGAATCAACTGAATCATCCTCAACCTTTGATACATATGACATCACATATGACTGCGACTCTATGAAACTCTTACACTGAATTCTAGCCGGGTTACTTTTGTCTTTCACTTCAGTTGCAATGTAGTTTTGGTAGATCTCAGCTTTCTTAGCATCATCAATTGAAGGCTCGACCTGCGAACATAAGTTCTATTAATTTCATTCATTCATTCAACAGTTATCTTGATCGTGCAGTAATTTGCTCAACTCACCAGTTTTGTTTCATAATTTTGGAACAGTTTCAATTTCTTCAATGCGTTTTCATAAGACTCTCTTGCCTTTTCATCCACATCGATTTTGTCTTCAATGTCTCCCAAAGCTTCCTTCATTCCCAGTAGTGGCACCGATAGCTGCCGCCTGCACAAAGTTGTATATCTCTGTTCCTGAGCGGCACGATCTTCTTCCGTGGTCTGTGCGCCCAATAAAGCCCCTTCGAAGTCTCTGTATGTCAGCCATATCAAGGGTCCCAGGGACACATGTAACCCTCCGGCCGCCAGCGCCCGTTCGAAAATTTCTCGACACCGCTGAATACCATCTTCTTTTCCCATGAAGTTCATCATGAAGCTTGCGTACTCCAGCCATAGCTCAACGGCTAAAATTAAAAGAATGTTAGTCAAATCTCGTACCTTGATCTTGGAACTAAAGATATCGAACTGATTGATATGGAAACTTACACAAGTACTCCTGCACACCCCGCTCAAACAGAGGTATTATCGCCTCTTTGGCTTCGTCGGTTTCAGCCGCCTGAATTTCATCCTTGACCCAATCAAGCCAGAGCTGGGGGCTCAATGGATAGTATTCGTTCATTTTCTCTCGCACTTCCCGCAGCTTACTGTTGTCTCCAAGACGCCGCAACAACTGAATCTTCTTGACCAGCAAATCATACCCGAGAGGGTTTGATTCCAACTAAAACATGAACATAACAATTCAATTTCGTAAATACTGTTAGACACTAGTAAATGAAGTCCTCACTAACAACTTACCTGTGTATTCACTTCATTCAGCTGTTTTTCAATCTCAGCGCGATCTTCTTCCTCTTCAGAAGAACTGTCGTCAGAATCGGAACTTGAATCCAGGTCCATTTTTGGTTCTTCTTCGTCGGACGAACTTGAATCATTCTCAAACCCTGGCAAGTTCTTCATGTTTTTTCCAGCAGACATGTTGAATCACTAACAGAAACTTTCACACAATTTAAAAATCGTTATAATATGATTTCAAACACTTGTTTCATCTCATAAATGTCATTTTAATTTGGTAAAATTTTCGAATCACTCATTCCACCAAAAACTGACGAACGTGTGTGCCGGCCTGTCGTCAAATCATTGAGTTTGCCGCTGCGCATGCCATTGAGTGGCATTGTTTTGGTTTTGCTCAATGATTCGTTTCGGAAACGTTTGTTGCTGTGTGAAAAATTACCATTCAATTACCCGTTTTTGTTTCAGCTGCAAAATCAACATACTGGAGAGGAGACGGGTTGAAGCCGGCGATCAGTCAGTGTTTTGTCGTCGTGTGAAGCAGACGTATAATTTTCAAGCTTGAAAATTCTAAAACTTACTTAAAGTCAAAAGTAACAGCTTAATTTGAAACCGGTAATTGTGGATCAGTATCTAATACTGAAAAGGTGCCATGAAAGACGTTAAGGTAAGTTTTCTCGAATTTTGAACTTTTAGCGAATCAGTCTATTACGAACAGAAATCCTATTATGTACTTGCTTACTAGATATAACTGGTAGATAAATATTCTAAATGCTCGTTAAATGTGGATTACAGATCCAAGACCAAAGTGAAATGGAGTCTTCAAACGCCGCCTTCCAACCTAACCCTTCGTGGTTAACCAATGAAGTATTGACAGGCTCTACCCAGCGAATCCGTCACCTACTGAACTACTGGTGCTCGAAAGGAACCACATTACCCTGCAATTACCAGGATCATTTTCAACGGGCACCTCTCCATTACGCGGCGTTAACTGGAAAGACGGAGGTGGTCAAGCTGTTGCTCACCCTGCCAGGGATCGATATCAACATCCTCGACAGATTCCGAATGACCCCTTTGAACATGGCTACTCTGCAGAACCACCGTCAAGTCGTCAAGGAGCTACTCAAACATCCAGAAATCAATGTCAACTTGGTGAACATGTTTCATCACACACCGCTCTGTTTTGCTGCCAAAATCGGTAGTGAAGAAATCGTCAAGGCGCTGCTAGCCCATCCAAAAACGGACATTACGATTCCGGATATGCATGCTATCGTCCCTGCTACCTACGCCAGGCTGAATAATCATGACAACATTGCAGAGTTGATTAACAGCAGAGTTACGCTCGGAGCAAACATGGAACGAGTTTTGAAGTTCGCCGAAGCCGTCAAAACTGGAGACTTGAACACGGTCATTTTTGAACTTCAGAGAGACCCTTCGATCGCAATCATTCATGCACCGGATGGTTACACTGCAATGGATCATGCCGTGGGTCTTGGATATTCCCACATTCTGGAAGTCCTGGAGAGATATTCAGTTCCAAATGGTCCTAATAGACTTGCATCTAATTCAGGATCTTGGGAAGATGTTTCGTCTTCGTCATCTGAAGGTGGTACTCCTGCGACTTTCTATAAGGAACCTACTGGAAGCTCTTCCAAACCCAAGGTTGAAAACGTTACCGGGGGCAAGTCTGTTCGAAAAGTTTTTCTTGGAAGTGATACTAGTGACGATGTCGACCATTGAGTGAGTTGCTCGCAAGGTAAACAAAGTGATCATTTAGCATGTCATTGAAATCAGTCTTCTTTGGCAAGTTTGCTCATATTCCCGTTTCTCTTTGATCAGATCACCAGATCACCAGTGAAGCTTGTGACAGACCAACTTCAAATTACCCATCAGCTTTCAAGAAGACTTAAAGTCCGTGTTTAGTTTTTCAAATTCTTGACTCAACCATTACAATTACGAAAATGACATACACGTTCGTGTCAGTGAAGAAAGGCTCAGGAAGGTGTGGATCCAAGCGTAAAACTTCACTGTTAGTGCCTAATTCAGCTAGCGATCATCGCCGAACTGACGGTGTCCGCGTATCGAAACCGTTAAGAACATACTTTACCAATCGTCGTACTTCTGAAGTCAAGATTGTCAATAAGGAGAAGAAGAGTGCCGAGAATTGTGACATTGTTGAAGCTAAAGAAAAGTAAGTTTTTTTACGTAATCAAAGCAAAATTGATCTTTGAAATTCAAAATGGCGTGAATTAATTCTTAATTCTACAATTTGTGTTGTTTCAGTTCAACTCCTACCAATAGCGATGGGCTCATCAAAGGACTGTCTGACGACATGATCAAGTCCATTCTTCCAAAGCTGATTGAGGATGCTGCTAATGGTGTGTCTTTCGACTCTGAGGCTGTAGATGCAATCAAGGTGAGCTTTGTTACATTTTTCATGGTGAATGAATTTCTGAAAGTCTGAAGATTGATCGAAGCATTAATCTCGTTTTGTGTCTGTTCTATAGAAAGCGTGTGCCGACTACGTCGCCAAGAGATTCCATGAGATCGACGTTTGCCAAGTCCAAATCGTCAAGTCGGGTTCGGAGGCATCTACCACTACCACCACCGCCGGAGCTGAATCTCAGTAGTATCGATTTTTATATTTTACCTCAAATGACGATTTACCTATAACGGTCAGCTAGCTTCAGTAATTTACCTTTAATTAAGATTAGTTTAATTCAGATCGACCAGTAAGATAACGATTTTTGAATTAGAAACAGTCGAGGGACCTTTTTGTCAGTTTGCTATTCTAGAATTTTCATCTAATGTATATCAGTCACCTTTTAGTAGGTAAATATCAGTCACCAGGTGGGCGGGAAATCTTCTTTGAGCTTCAAGCTTAAGGAAACATGTATCTCTAGTATCTTTGAGAATAATTTTAAATCAGAAGTAACAGTGTAACAGGATATATCCGAATTCTTAGAGGAAATACAGTCTCAGGAAATTATAGCTTGCGCCTTGACTTTAAAGCGCCAAATAAATTGGATTTTTAGTGCAACTTTTGATGTTGATCAGTGAGCATCCTACCGGTTCTATCCTACAATCTTCTATTAGTTTCTAACAAGTCTTCAAAGAGATCCAAAGGTTTTTAGCAGTTTCATAAGAACAATGGCTAGGACAAAGCAAACAGCAAAGACTGCCCGAAAATCCACCAGTGGTCTCGTTAAAACAGCCCGCAAGTCCACCAGCGGCGGTCCTGCAACCAGAAAGTTTCCGTCATACCAACCTCAGCGACAGCTCCCGGGCCCTGGGCAAAGCTTCTCGGGTCATTCGAATCCACCCTCACATGTAACCAACCAAAGCAGCAACGACTCCCAGGCTACGACCAGAGAGACTGCCCGCAAGTCTACTTCAGGGATACTAAGGACTGGAGGAAGACCTCCAAACCCCGACTCCAGCCCTAGCTCCAGCCCCGGCTCCGACAGAGGGATACCGCGAGCTCCCGGTTCTGGATTCTCAACAGCAAGAAAGTCTACTGCAGGTCTCTACCGCCCAGCTATGAAAATGCCCAGGATAGTTCCGCCTGGCATCCGGAATTACAAAGGAAGGGTTCAGAAGCTCAAGTAAGTTAAAGACATGTCTAACTTGCTAACGTTGTTCTTCCCAGCTGTATTTTGGAAAGCTCATAGATAATAAAATGCTTAATTTGTCTTTCCACAGGCCTGGAATCGGCGCCTTGAGAGACATCCGCAAGCTTCAGAGCTCAACTAACCTCCTACTTCGTAAACTTGGATTCCAGCGACTCGTTCGTGAAGTGGCCGGACACTACAAAGAAGACTTGCGCTTCCAATCTGCAGCTGTTGGAGCTTTACAGGTCAGTATTATATCAGTATCAGATTTATTGGACGTATCTGGCCGTTTCTAATGATTTTTTTGTATTATCACAGGAAGCCTCTGAAGCATACTTGATCGGACTCTTTGAAGACTCGAACCTATGCGCCATCCACGCCAAGCGGGTCACCGTGATGCCCAAGGATCTGCAATTGGCTCGCCGTCTTCGTCGTGACCCCAACATCACACCGTCTTCAACTTTAGGACCTTAAGCAATCATACTTCGTACTTGCTATACCTACTTTAAGAGATCATTTCAAAAGAGGTACTTTTCTAATTTCTAAAACCCTTCCTCGTCTTTATGATAACTGATAGATAACATTGAACACTCTTTAACTTTAGCACGTAAGACTTCATTCCAGTTTAGGGCTGCTAAAAGCAGCATTTTAAAACTCATGACTTTTGTAAACTACTCAATCAGCTAGGATCGCTCTAACATTTCTTAATTCATTCAGTTAGTATTCAAGTCAGCAACGGTTGACGTTGACATCATCAGTGTTCATTAATGAATCTTATTTATAGCTTCGATCGTCATTATATCTAAACGTTTGGGCCTAATTCTAACTAAGATAACTAACTTTGTAGTAAACTGAAATCGCATTAATTCTCAAGTCGCAGTTTTGTGATCATCCATTTATGCACTTGTTTCCTCCTCCACATGCCACCAGACCGGAATGCATTGCCAATTTCCATGTCATTTCAATACCAATCTTATCAGCTCATATTTCACATTCTAGGGTTCGGCTTCCAGTAGAATCTAATCAGTAGTCAGCAAAAACCCATAGCTCATAAATTGCATCATTAGCTCTATGTAGAAGGTTGTTTTGCCTTTGATCTAGCATGTGTATTTAAGCTGTCGTCAGTTTGCAATTCATGGTTCAAGCTACTGCTGGAGCAGCAGCTACGACCGATAAGCGTCTTCGCTTCGGGGGCGTTGTAATTCCCAAGCCGCAAATGATAATAATATGGTTCTTGGTTATCTTAAGTGCAAAGTTAGGCAGGAAATATGTGTTTCGGCGGGAACTGGTACAACTTGATTTCATTGTTCATTTCATTTGTTTTGAGATGTGTGACGACTGACGACGAGGTTCCTGTGACGAACTATCCCTCGTTTTACATGCATACCAACCCCATTCATTATGCTTCTGAACGAATCGACACGGCTCGTAGCTCACAAAAGCTGATGATTCTTTCTTGGAAGGCTTTGAAAATGTGCGTCGACAGTTGGCATGCATATAGAAGCAAAGCCTATAAGCTGGGGAGGTCCGTGGCGACCGGTAGTCGTCATCCCCAAGAATCAATGGATATATACCGGCCTTGGGCGTCTGGAAAAGGTAAATGCTCCAAGAAGAAGGTGAAAAGAACAAGTGGCGGGATTCTGAAAAGCGAGGCAGTTGTTCAGAACATAAGATTCCAGACAAGAACAAACGTGCCTGACTGACTGAGTCCTGATCTGATCACAGTCCGTAAACCGCCGTCGTCCAGTTGCGAAACGTAATAGGCAATAGGGGAGCCTTGTCCGACTGTTTACAAAACTTTCCGTTGATAACGAACTCACTCAGAGGGTGCTAGGGCCAGTAGTTTTCAGTTGACCGTAGACGAGGAAGGACCTGAAGTCGGGGTTTGGACCAAGTACTTGTATCTGAAGCAGTTACTGTTGTTACCTGGTAAGTGGCCTTGATGGGGTCAAAGGGATATAAAGATATAACTGATGATGTTTCGATATGAGATTCTAATAGACTTGTGGGGTTGTTTTTCAGATTTTGCCTGATTACCTGAACCTAAAGTCAAAATGCGTCCGAAGGAAACTGAGCAGTTGGAGGAGCCCTTGTTGAAGGAGTCTACCAAGAGATATGTCGTTTTTCCTATTGTCTACTCGGATATCTGGGAGTTCTACAAGAAGGCAGTGGCTTCGTTCTGGACCGTCGAGGAAGTCGATCTGAGCAAGGTAACAGGGGGTAGTTTTCTAGGAGATGGAACTATTAATGGGGTGAAATGTGAAAGCGGTTACTGACAACGGATTCTATTGCATTGCAGGATACGGCTGACTGGGAGAATAAGCTAAAGCCCGATGAGCGCAAGTTCATTTCGCATGTTCTGGCTTTCTTTGCTGCTTCCGACGGGATCGTGAACGAGAATCTGGTGGAGAGATTCAGCCAAGAAGTTCAGGTTGCAGAGGCCAGGAGCTTCTACGGGTTCCAGATCGCTATGGAGAATATCCATTCGGAGATGTATTCCTTGTTGATTGATACCTACATTAAGGATCCTGAGGAGAGGTGAGTTAAGGGTTGAGAAGAGGAGTTATATGGTGGTGTTAATAGGAGTCGAATGGCTAATTTGTAATTTGGTTTAGACACTTCCTTTTCAACGCGATTGAAACTCTTCCATGCGTCACGAAGAAGGCTGAGTGGGCTCTGTCCTGGATCGGGGATGAGAACTCGACATTCGCTGAACGAGTTATCGCCTTTGCTGCTGTTGAAGGTATCTTCTTCTCTGGAAGCTTTGCGTCCATTTTCTGGCTCAAGAAGCGTGGGTTGATGCCTGGACTGACTTTCAGCAACGAATTGATCTCGAGGGATGAGGTGAGTGCTATTTTGATACAAGTTTGGCAAAGAGCGACGTTGAATACTGGTGGCATGTTAATATATGTTTTTCTTTTTATAGGGTCTTCACTGTGACTTTGCTTGTTTGATGTTCAAGCATATCGTAAACAAGCCTTCCCAGAACAGAGTCACTCAGATCATCAAGGAGGCTGTCGCCATCGAACAAGAGTTCCTGACTGATGCACTTCCCGTCGACATGATTGGAATGAACTGTGTTCTCATGAACCAGTACATTGAGTTTGTTGCCGACCGTCTTTTGGTAGAGCTCAACTGTCCAAAGGTCAGTACATGTTTCTTTCGGTGTTATGAATTCTTAAAATCCAGTGCAAATTTCTAAAGACGGGTGTTATTTGGTATTACAGGTCTACAAAGTCGAAAACCCATTTGACTTCATGGAACACATCTCACTGGAAGGCAAGACCAACTTTTTCGAGAAGCGTGTCGGAGAGTACCAGAAGGCTGGTGTCATGTCCAAGAACAAGCAAGACATGGTCTTCACCCTTGATGCTGACTTTTAATGGTTAGAGAGTTTTTCATTGACCATAGCTCAAGTGTAACGCACAAACAAAGACAATTTTTAATTCATACTTCAAGTACATTCTGTATTAAGTCGGCTTGCCTATTATCAAGTCTGCCACAAATTTTATAAAGAATAGACGCTAAATGACAAATAATGTTCTTTTATTTTTAAGAATAAACTGACTTTCGATTTAACCAAAACTGAATTTCCAAGAGTCACGACTATTTGTAAACGTGAAACGGTATTATCTAGATGAGCTAACTTGTCCGATTAGTGTAGTGGTCAGGTCTTCGTTTGAGTTACATATGATCTGATTATGTCCTTTCTAAAAGATATTATCATTTCATGAATCTTACTATTCTTAACTATAATTTGCGGCAGTGTCATATCTTTCGTTTCTCCGTATCCCTGTATTTACTTCTAGTAAGACTTCTGAAGTCTTGATCGTCTCTTCAGTTGGCATTTTTGCTTTTAGATCACATTTCTCAATCTTTGTGCATCATCCTGGCGAAAATCCGCCAAATTCCGAGAACTCTCTCAGAAAAGTCCATAAATTTACTACACGCGTCATCACATCAATCTGAACGACAAAAAACAAGAAGCTCTTGTTTCGAGTTCGAGTACATGCCGATCAAACCATCATTTGAAATCGACCATCTTTTAAAGGTTGTTGAACAAATCGTTTTACGACCACTTGAAACCTCAATTCTCAATGCACAAACGATCAGTCAGTGCGGCAATGGCAATTACAAAAGGTCGCACTTGTTCTCAACTTTACAAGCGTGTTGTTGTTGCGTAGGTTAATTTTTTATCAGAACAGCAAGAAACCCGATCCGTCTCTGACTTGGCAGCAAAACTTGTCCATTACATGCTCTGCTACAGTTTCTTGATTCGACACCATGAATTAGCTTGTCATTTTCGCCATTAATCTCAATCTCGTTCTTCAGCATCTGTCAGGCAAAATTCACCATAGGAATTTCAAGGAAAGTCTCCAGCGTCGTCGCTTCAAACGTTTTACTACCTGAATAAAGCCCTCGAGTCGGTTTGATGCCTCCAAAGCGATTCTTACGCAACATTTAAGCTTGATCACACTCAAATTAATTGCTTTCAATTCATTTTCTTTAAATCAAAAGTAATTATATCATTGGCGCCCGAGAAGAGTATCGATTCCCCCGATTCTTGGCAGACCCTCGGGGCAAATGTGATCTTAAGAACGACTTCTGGCTGTGAGTGAAATACACACGTTCGAAGCGAATTAATCAAAGATCAAATACCTACCAAGACAATCAAAGAAGAAATAAATTTTCGCAAAAAGAGGCTCCTCCCTGCCCCCGTCCAGGCTTATATTATTGAATCGTTGGGGCAACAATCAACAATACAAATCCGTATAAGTAGGAATATAATTGCTTATTGTTACAAATAAAATGCAAACGAGCTTATCACAGCAAGCGGTAATGCGATAATTATTCTGTTGGCTTCCTCCTCCTGAAATGTGATCTTTGCCAATTTGCCAATTCTTGCTCGCTTCGCGACCACCTACCAGCCCACGCGCTCCGAGCGCCGCAATTAAGACTTCAGCAAGGCTCGCCATCCCCAATCAACCAAGTCGTTCATCACAGACAGCAGCGTCTCCAGGATCATTGCGAAATTCACGGCAAATGTTAATTAGCCGGTTTTGGCGGCATCATCTCGTATCATCCGTCAAAAAGTACCTTTGACCACCATAATGTTATCGCAAATGTCTCTTCTTTACGGACCAGAATTCCAATGGTCAATCGACCGCGTAATGACATGTCCATGATGAGATTACATTTCAGTCTTGACTCTCTCGCTTCAAACTCCTCGCCGCACCGGTTTTGCAAAAAATCTGGCCGTATAAATACCAGTGATTTTTGCACTTTAGAATCAGTCTTATCTTTTGTCTTTTGCGAAAGAGTGCCAAAGAGTACCTGCCAACTTGCCCGCCCGGTTCATCAACGTGTCCAGTTTCAAACTACCCGACTTCAAAATGAAGGCTGTAAGTACTGTTTTCTTTGGGCTTCGAAGAGCTTCAGAAGTTGATCCAAGTATTAACGCTAAAACCCTGACGTTTCTCTGATTTTTGGTTCTTCAGGTTTTCGTACTGTTGGCTGCTGTAGCCGCCACCTCTGCCCACTTGATCGCTCCAGTGGTTCCAATCCAACAAGGCTTCGCAAGCTCTCATCAAACCATCAAGTACCCGGCTCCTCCAGCTCAACAACAACAAGCCTTCAAGGTCCCAGCTAAGCAGTTTGGCAACTACCAGTTCTTCGTCGCCCAGCCACCAGCAGTCCAGTACCAACCTCAGTACCAGACCATCCAGTACAGACCTCCGTATCAACAGCAGTATTATCAGCAACAATACGTAAGTTCAAAGTTGATTTTTCTTTGGAGTTAGTTTAGTATTTTCTTTGGAAGCCTTTGAAGTTTTGGAAAATTAAGCTATTTTTTTAAAATATTTTGCAGTACCTGACCTACCCTTATGCCAACTACTACTATCCAACCTACTACCCATTCAGACGCTGAAGGCGCCATGGATCCACATCGACGACTGGACGACGCCAACGCCATCTGCAGTGAAGCTTCTTCTGTTCTTCTGTTCGTCAGCGGCGTCAGTGGATAAGGCATTTTGTCATCGTTGCTGAGTTGGTCCATCGTCGACAAAGTCCCGTTTTTCTCTATTCTGTATACGTTATAACTTATAATAATGATTGCCATTCCGTTATGTAATTTTTGCTCCAACTTCTTCCATATTCATGACAGTAATAAAATCAGTTTTTCTAATGACTTGGTCTCTTGCCTTCACTTGAACTGGCTTCCGCTATAGCTTAAACTTAAACACTCAAAGCATAGACTTGCACTAGGTTTTAAAAATCCGAAGAATATTATTCGAATAGCATATATTCCTCTAGAAACATGGACACTTTTCCAGCTTCCAGTTTGACCTGTTCAGGAGGACGTGCCTCGTCGTCATCACCACTGGACCTCGTGTCAACCTCAATTCTAACTCTATTAAGCTCAGGTCTGGTGTCAGAAACTGGCGCAACTTTATGGACCAACTTGTCTGTCATACAGAGCTACAACTGGTTTTTCCAACTTACCAAATTCGAAGCCATGTTTTTTGGCTTGTTTCTCATGCATGTAAGCCAATTATTACACGTGGTTGGTGGGATTGATTATATAGTTAGTGGATTAGCGGCTTCTTTCTTATCCATTTGGACGTGTTGACAGTTGACTGATTCCACGGCTAATGGAAGTTCGCTAATGTTCTTTGTGTTTGTATTGTATAGTTTGTCATAGGAAACGCCGTAGGAATTCTGCCTTTGAGGATAAACTCAATTTTTAATGGCGGTCATCCAAATCCAGGTTTTACGAGAAGGAGGCGGAGGTCGCCAGAAGAAGATTTAAGAACTGTGGATAAGGTCATCACGCCAATGCTTAGGGTAACAAAACAAATCCTCGGGGTTTCAGAAACTTGTTGTTCAAAAGCATTACAAATCCTGCTATAAATTATGTTTCAGATCCTGGACAAAGCTGATGAGGAAAAGTGCTTCCAGCGCACTCTATGTGAAATCCAGCACAAAATGTCGTTTGAAGGATACATGCCCTCGCCAGATGTTCGGTTGATTATGAACGGACTTCAAAGGTAGGAAAACTATTGAGATCATTTATCATTATGTAATGGAATTATAAAATCCGGACAAGTGAAGAAAAGTTGGACAGTTTTATTTAACACTTTTGGCATTTTTCTGTTTTTGGTTTCACTGAAAAGTTAAAGCCATTTTGATTATCTCCAAGACGTCTGACGTCGACAACGGCGATTCAAAGATGCTCTGGTTTGAGGAGTATTGATTTTCTGGAGCAATCTTGAAACTGTTGCTTGAGCAATCCCTAGCTTCTGAGCCATAAGTCTTTGAGGCAATGGGTTCTCCAGAGTTGCCCAGGCACGAAGTTTTCTTAAAATGTAGCCTTGAGAGCGTCTTCGAGTTGGAGGCGGAAGGCCTCGATCTTGAGCTCTTCGGAACTTGCCTTTTCGATTCAAGATGTTTGAAATTGTGCTACGAGCCACTACGTGGCCTGTTTCTTGGAGCCTTTTGACTATGGCTCGCTGGGATAAGTTTTCGCTGGAAAGATCCAGGATTTGTTGTTCGACGTCTGCGGGTATTTTGGCCGGCATCTTGGAAGGCTGGGGTGGAGCCTACGGATTTCTAGTTTTGGTGGAAATTTTCAGAAGTCTGAAATTTTGAAAGTGATTAAAAAGCTGTAAAGTAGCATTAAGATCAACTAGCGAAATCAACACGGACCTTAAGTTGAGGAAGTTTTCACCTTCCACCACCTGTATGAGCGAAGTGTAGCTGAGCTGTGGATTGCTGATTTGAAGAAACGCTGTTTAAATTCTGATAATTGGGGTTTCGGATACCATGGCAATTGAATTTTGTGTTTTGATTGAGCTTGTCCGGATTTTGTGCATGTTAAAACATTCAAAGAGTACTAATTGTAGTAATTCAATTTTTTTTAGCACGCTGGAGTTCAAACCAAAGTCGCTAACAGTTGAAGAGATCACTAGATCAGCCAACGCTGTCAAAGGCTTCGAGTCAATATTTGACTCGTTGACAGTGTTTCAAAACGCTATTGAAACTGGGATGAAGAGTGTGGATCAGACGCTAAGAAATTCAACTTCCGTTGGCTCTTCGAAGACGCCTTGTGGACAGAAGTACCAAAAATGTGGGCTGACGACGGAAGAGATCTTTGACTATCTGAACATTTTGGATAAGTTTTGGTACACTAAATGATGCGTGTTTCAGTTCAAGTTCCTGATTTTTTTTTAAAATTAAAAATCTGAAGTAAAATCAAAAATTTCTTAGCTTCAAAGTCAAATATACTGCCACCCATTTATTTCTTGAACCCTAGTCCAGCAATAGATATCGTATCATAATAATATAGAATGTCAGAATCTGACAAGGCACAAGCTTCATATTTCTTATGGCAAAGGCTAGAATTCGAGGTTTGCTGAATGCTGCTTTCACCCAAATCAATCGCTTCGATGTACGTAGTAAGGCCGTTCAAGTGTCGCCGAATCTTGAGTTCCTTGGGCTCTTCGACGTCTTCGGATGAAGTTTCCAGGTATTTCATATCTACTTCAGGTAGTAGATGGAGAGAAACCCTGTGAACAAGAATTTTTAAAATATTTTCATGACTAAACATACTGGATAATAGTTTTGGAATTTTTAATCTTACTGCCTCAATGAAGTCAAGAACCGCTTGACACCTGCAGGAACCCTGTCGCCTTTGGCCTTCTTTGATTCCATGACACAGAGGGATTTTGGGAAACATTTCTCTTCGTCAAACTTTTTCAACATCTGAAACAGCAGAATTTTGAGCATTTTGTGGAAGAGATTCATAAGTTGAGAGATTTGTTCTGGCGAAACTTGCCTTGAGAACTCCTTCGACGAGCTCATCGCTGAGCCCAGAGAAACTTGGACCAGTACTTCTTTTGCGCTTCTTTCCAGTCGCTTGACCGTTGAAAAAGTCGTGCATACTAAAGGGAAAGTAGCCTAAATAGCGGCCAATCATGATCTGTGAAGAAGCTTATTGGAATTAGTTTCAGGATTTTTGAACATTGAATTCTGAAGTCAAAATATCAACTCACCTCCAGAATTATGAACATGACGAACAAGGATTCGAACTGAGTCATCTTCAAGTACCAGCGCCATGAAGACCCAAATGAAATGGCGGATAGGACGCCGTCAGCAATGGGAACTTCATTGAAGAACGACGCCAGAAGTGCAGTGGTTCCAAGTAGCTGAAGACTTGAGCCTGGAGTGCCCCAATAGTTTTGTCCAGCTTCGTAGGCTGATGGTGTCCAGCTGTAGGCAGGGCAACTTCCGGTAGACAAATCCATGCTGATGTCAACTGCGATAGGAAACGACTCTTCAGGTAAAAGGCAAAGATGGGTTCATGGTATCTCACCTCAGATTTCGTATTCATGTTAACGGATCGTAAATGTATTTTTATGGTATTTTTATTCTTAAACTGGATTGCGTTGGCACCTAATGACTGCAAGTCATAGAAGAGTAACGGTAGCCGGATTAGCATTTAAACGTTCTTGGCAGTGGCGAGAGTCATAGAGTGATATAAATTGTCTATGGCAAGGCGGTCGATTTGAAGTTTGCGAGGTTCGGTGTTTGATATTGTCATAACAATCGCATGAGTTTGATTCTGTTTTCCTGATTTGGTCAATACTTTTGAGCGTGGGTGTGGAATATATATTGCTGCGCTGTTTTGAAGATATTTGTGTAATTCTGCAGTTATTTTTAAATTAGATTCAATAAAAATGGATCCCAACGTAGAAAGAATCGTGGCTGAGCAGATCATGCGAGCTGCTGAAGCTGCAGAAGCCCAGGTTGATCAAGAGCTTCAGAACCTGGAGAAAATGACGTTTGATGACTTGGATAAAGTTCGCGAACAACGAATTCAGGCTATGAGAGCGAAGGCGAAACAAGTTCAGGAATGGGAACAACAGGTCAGTTGAAATCCGGTTCGGTTAACGCTTACGATTTGGAATTCAAAGCTGACGAGGAGCTAATTCAATTTTGTTTGCAGGGACATGGCCAGTACGACGAAGTTCCGGAGGAAAAGGAATTCTTCAATGTTTGCAAAAAGTCAAACCGCGTGGTGTGCCACTTTTATCGCAGTTCCACCATGCGATGCGATATAGTTGACAAGCATCTCAAGTTGATTGCTCCGAAACACAAAGAGACCAAGTTTTGCAAAATTAATGCTGAGAAATGTCCATTCCTTGTTGGTATGATGTCTTGAAATCTTTGCTTTAGCTTATTGCACGTGGCACATTTGATGCTAATTAAAATTTTGAATTCTTCACAGAAAAACTAACTGTCAAAGTGCTGCCGACAATCTTGCTTCTGAAGGACTCTCGCGTTGTGGATCGCATTGTAGGCTTCACCGATCTCGGTAACCGGGATGAGTTTGCAACAGACGTGCTGGAGAAGAGACTGGCACTGAATCAAGTCATCGACTACAAAGATGAAATCGAACTTCCGAAACCGAAAAATCACCAAATGAAAATCATCCGGGGTAAAGGCGACGCTTAAAGTCCAGTGCATTCCGATTCCGATCAATAGCCTTTGTTGAATCATGCTTTGTACCTATTATTTCTTTCTTAATGATTAATGATCAATGCAACTACCTAGATATACGATTGTACTTTAACCGGTGATACTCACGAAATTTCTGAAAACACTTCACAAGTATTATAGACTTCACACGTCTGTTAAACCACTGAATGGTGAAAAACCACCATGTTCACTAACTTTGTAATAAAGCATTAAAGTAATTAAATGATAGCTCATTCTTTTTTTAATAATAATGACGTATTAAATTCTCAAATTCACATTTTGAAGGGTTTACAATAATATGAAATCAGTTACCACAACAGAGATACCAGAATTACTGCTTAAGATTTTCCAGAATTGCGTGAGGTTGGCCCATTTGTTCAGGCTCATGGGGATGGCCAAGGAAATCATCGAATGTGATCATCTCATCGCGTCCTGAAACAAAAGAACAGTTAACTTAGAACTTCCCCAGATTTTAAATACACCTATCAATTTTGAAACTCCAAGAAGCTTCAGACGTACCTGTCAAAACATCCAATGAGACGTTGTGCTTCCGAAGGAAAGGAAGATGTCCGTTCTTCTGGACAATTTTGCGTTCCATGCTCAATTTCAACGGCGCATGGATTCCATAGACGTTTCGAAGCAAAGAAAATTCTGCTTGTTCCTTTCTTTGCCAGAACTAAACAAAAGTAAAATTGATTAGTACCATTACAGCCAATGTGGATTTCGATGTTTAAAAACATGAGATGTTACCTGTTCTTCAGAAACTTCCAACGCATGTCGGTTGAACTGGGGAGTCGGCTGTCCTGATTTCTTGGCTCCGAGCCTGAAAATAAAGGATTGAATTACAGGAGATTAATTAATCCCGATCGTGTCATAATAGCTTCAAAATGTTCGCAGGGGAACAAAACTAAAACCAAACAAGGAAATCAAAGTTATTTACCCATGGACCATCGGGCTGGTTATTCCACACTGCTTATCCATTGTTTCGAAAAAGTAATTACAACGTTTTGATAATTTCAATTGACTTTTCAACACGAACGACCGGCTCCAAATTATGGTCAACTCCAAATCACAAAGCTCGGCTTTTAGGTCTGTGTTGTTGCCTGGGATGATTTTGCCGTATTTGGCCATTCATCCTCACCGACGGTCTCATGAATTTGGTCGCGTCATCATCTCGTACGTTTCTAACTTACTTTTTCAAAGAATCTCAAGATTGTTTGAAGTCATATAGTCATGAGTTGGGAGATTTCGCTAAAGAAGCCGAACATAGTTAGAACTTCTCATTGTGTCGTCGAATCCATGGCACTACTATAAACTTCATATAATCTTTAATGTGAACTGAAGCAATCGCTTATGTTTTTCGAATCCGGGTTTTTTAATCTTACGTCGTTTGTGGCGTATTACACAACTCAGAAAGGTGCGGGCGATGTACATTAATTGATAATTTGAAGCTCACCAGGTAAACAATGACATGTACTATAGAGGTTTTGTGAACAATGCCACAGAAGTTGTGTAAGACATAAAAGATGTTAAGATCAAATCTTGTCTAACATGTAAAAATCACATGTTTGAAATTGTCCATTACAAGGATGGAATTACTAGCACTAGAAGTATATTTTAATCTAATTCTACTGGCTGTTGACTGTCTTTCACAATAATTTGGCGATGACTGCGTAAACGTATTCTTCATCTAGAACATGAATGACCACCGAACAATTTAGTAATACTATCAGCAATCACATAACATTGTAACTTAAAGCGAAAGCTACATCCGGGTCGGTACAATATCATCACTACCAGGTCACAAGTAGGTACATATTCTATCTAAAGGCTACATTTTATCACTCACGGGATGGTTGTGTGCATACAGTTAATTAGTTAACAATATCAATGTCCTTCTCTTCAAACCATCAGCTTAACATACATTCGATTCACGTGCCCTTGAGCCAAGCTATAGAACTAGTATTTAGATTCTTAGTCTTTCTTGAAGTCATCAATACCTGTAAAGACACAGAAATGCAATTAGAACTGTCATACAAAACGAGCCTCTTTCGCGGAAGAAAAAGTTGAATGAATTCTCACCTTGACGAATCTTATCCTTGATACCTTCTAAATTCTTATCAATAGCACCATGATGCTTCAAGAAGAAAGGCTTAACAAGGCGGGTATAGATGATGTTAGTTCCGTTGTATTCACCGGGGAGGAAACAGAAGATCAGGAAGATGCACTAAAAAAAGAAAAATCATGGATTAGAACACTTTCCGCAAAATTTCAACTATGAATCATAGTGACATGATTACAAACTGCGGCTTACCTTCAAGAGCCAGTAGAGTGGGAGCCAATTCAAGAGGATATCCGAGAAGAATTCAACAACGCTGAACAAGGCAAACACTACCCAGTACATGAGCCATTTCGTATCGTCATCCTTCTTGGGAGATTCTATGGCCTTAACGGAGACGTAAGCCGGGTACACGAATCCGATCAGGTTACACAACAATTGGGCTCCATATCCGAAGATCAACCACAGAGCGACGAGGCCAACTCCACCTATAACACGTAAACACAAAATGTCAGAATGTATATTGTCAAGAAACATCTTGGTGAAAGTTTTGCCAGTTGAACATTCGCATATAGTTTGCACCATCACTTCACTACTCACTACACTACTTTCACCTCTCCAGCCTAAAGAATCTGGCCAAAGCTTTTAACTACTGTTTACTTTCTTCTCAAACTGCGTATCTGCCTTATTGACATAATAGCCGATGTCCCCAGTTAATAACACCATCGGCCGCGCACACCTTCCGGTCATGACGCGGCTTGATCCTACAGCTAAAGACGCTAACCAATGGCTTTCTTGGTGCCGCATGCACGTTTTTTGGTTTTCACCTCCGCTGCCACCAAACTTTCAATCCTGGCAGAAAGAGCTGCAATGCGATTCTTATACACTATTTCTAATGTTTTATTGAACCCCTGAACGGCGTACCGTCTCAAATTCTATCCGATGAAAGCACGCGCTTATTATGCAGCAGCACACCAGTAACGCTTTTACTCGGCTCATACTATCGTATTCTACAATCAGGCGGTCACTTTCCCCTACTTACTTTAGCCGCTGGTCGTGGGACCAAAACAAAACCCTCTCGGAAATTCATGTTTATTGCCTCGGTGAGATCTTGGTCCCAACTTGCTACTTGCCGGTACACGGCACACCGCTTCAGCGTCAACACATATGTGACAATCTTCCGGCCTTTGCTATCGTCATCCTACCGACCGATTCTCTTCATCAAGTCTATTTTTAATACCAGCAGGTAAAGCTTATAGATAAACCGATAGTTTCATCCTCGAGAACCAGATTTTCGCTCTAAAGATCTACAATTTACACTACATTCTTTACCTACTTGATTGTATCCCAATTGTCATGTGCTCTACCAGATTGGACAATAATATATTATTGAACTTACACTTGGCTTGGAGTGTTAGACCATTCCAAAATTCCATAGCTTTTTTCTTATAAAACTGAGGATCAGTTGGAAGTGAGGCCAGAGCCTTGGCTGCTTCGACTTGACTCGCCATTTTCACAAGATTTCCAAAATCTTACAAATCAGACGCCACTAATGACAACTGTCAAATTCGGCTACCAGAGCTAAATCTATAAGTATGCCAGCTGCACTTGCCACAACGTAACTTTTTCCTATCAACCTCAACTACAAACTACAAGTATAATGCCACAAGCTGCGTTAATATTAACTGAATGTCTAATGGAGTTGACACAGATGACACGTCAACGCAGCCTCACAGTTATCAAACTCTCATTAGGTACTGTGGCATTTTTCGCTGGCGGCATGCGACAAAACGAACAGTCTAATAAAACTATACGGTTATACTACTTTTACACTAGAAACTTGAGCTAGCAGAACTACAGATAAACTACTAGAAGTGATAGCATTATTTGAATTTTCACTGCCCCAAATCACCCAAAGCGACTTGGATTTTACTGTGGCTTTCAAAGCCAATTGATCGTCTGTCTGTATGGATGCAATAAAAACCTTGGCAGTGAACAGCTGACCATGCAGCAGATTGCGGACCTCACCAAGAATATGTAGACTAGCACAAAAGATACAGATATGAGGATCGTCCGGCCAATGCCGATGGGCACAGGTCATAGTCCAACAATGGTTGCAAGAACAAGTTGATTAGTACGATATCTGATTACGGGCTTTCTCACTCAAGGCAGTCTCATCTCAGCAGATCAGGTTTACCACCTCCAATGGTTCTTAATGCCGCCAGCCGGCCGACCATGCTTTGAAAAGTGGATTTTCGCAACTCGAGACTCTGCAAGCCGGCACTACAATCAGCCATTCTGGGTACAAAACTGCCCATTCTAGCAACAATGCTGCAAACTGCGTTCAGCCTTGAAAAGTTTTATAGGTACATCGACATCCATACAATCTTCAGCTGTTCCAGCGCCATGACTAACTCTTTTGTTCAATTCGCGAGTTTAAGACTGCTACTAGACTCCTACCACATATGCATGCATCCTGAGAAGCAAAGATTAATTCATAATTGCAGATCGCCTTCTGACTTGACTGAATCATCCTCATCCCTCGCAAAAAGCTGTATGTCAGGTTAACCTTGAATGATGTCATTCTCCTACACCGCAACTAAAACGAGTAGGCAAACTGTCAAACTAACGTCAAAGTCTATAGGAGTTGATTCTAAAACCTCCAAACATTGTTGCACTGCAGTAAACTAATTCAACTTCATTCTTGTCTCAGACTTGTGAATTCTGAACTGCGCTTCTCTCTGATGAAATGAATAACCAGCCCCTTTGTAACCTAATCAACTACGGATGACACGATTCACTAGACTTGAATGGTAACATTTAAACTTTTTAAATAATTAGATAACTAATACAAATGTTGACATACCTCCGACAAGATAGAGCCGTTTGAGACCCGTCTTTTCTTCGGCAGTGGCAAGAAGCTCGGTAAACTTGTTCTTTTCCTGAAGTTTCTTGTCGACGTTGGCCATAATGCTGCTAACCGCTTGGGCCGCCATTTTGTTAGTCTTCTAGTAGTTACTGTTAGTCAAGGTAACCTGGAGAAACCAAAAGGCATGAAATATTAGTTCGACTAATCTTTCATTTTACACTGTTCCCCGCTTTAAAATCAGAGACTGTAAACTATAAAATTCGTACTTCCGGCTGAATCAGAAAATCTTGATTTCGACCGGTGGTAGAAGTTCAGTTAGCTAACTTTGAAGATTTAAGAAGGAATCACAATCCAGAAAATCAATGAGCCCAACCCGCAGATGAGTCAATGAGAAATTTCAAGAGTGAAACAAAACTTGTTTACCGGTAGTTATTTTCAAAAATGTTAAAGTCTTTCTTTTGTGTCTTCACCGAGGAAACAAATGTGAAATTAATTAATAATCTTAAAGTAACTTACCAAATCGCGAATTTGCCAATTCTTCTTCCTTCCTCGTAGTCCTCGGAGCTTGTTGTTCGTAAACCGACTATTCGACTATTTCCACGGACATTGAACACCACACACAAGCACACACAGCATTATTCGCAATACCCAAAAATCAACATGTTTCATCTTCCATCACTGCCAATTTTACCCACGAACATTTTCAACGGAACACTCGGCAACTCCGTGCTCTTCGTCGCAGATTTTAGGCTTTCTATGCGTCAGTTTCAAGTTGCGCTTGAGTCAGCTCTTGCATAAACGTTTGAAAAGCCAAAAAGTTTTAATTCCTCTCCATAAAAATCAGATTATTTGTTTCTAAACGCTACCATACATGTATACTGATTCAGCACTAACGATGATTAGCTAGCAATGATAAGACTAAACCCTTTAAAGGAAGCACCGGAATGTATCTAATTGCTGATTGATTGTAAACCTTGAAGCAGTTTATCTAGACGATATCAAAAGGGCCTCAATGACAGTTCCTGATTCGATTTCAGACACAGTTTCAGATCCTTGGGGTAGAACCATTAGTGCGTTAGCCCCTGAACAGCTGAGCAGACGGCTGCTGATCTGGTTGCCTGTGATTAAAGAACAGTTGTACAATGTTGCTAGAGATGTCTAGTCATAGTCATGTATCAAGTTGTTTTGCCATCTCGGCAGATTCAATTTTGCTGACCTGTGCTTTTGATAACTGGGAATCCATCCTTGTCGGAATTGTTCCAAAGCAATACTCCTCTGTGATACTCTGGACGCGTCTTGTCAAGCTTGACCTTTTGTTCGATCTGAAAAAGCATTCATTCATGATGACTTTTGTCAGGAGCATTCTAAATTATAAGTCGATCACAGTGGTTTGTTATAGGTTACCTTAGCTCGGACACTTGTATACAGAGGAGAAGACCATCCACTTAGCTTTCGGCAGGCTGGAACCACAAACAAATGGGCTGTTACAGTTGCCGATACTGGGTTACCAGGCAGCCCGAAGATGAACTTCTTGGTTCCTTTGTAATTGCAGGTTGCGAACGTTGTTGGCTTGCTGGAGAAGAAAATATGTTTTAAGGACAGTCGGATGAAAACTACATAGTCGATGACATGGTACAGCCGGAATTCGTAAAATTACCCGGGTTTCATTAGTACGCAACCGAAATGAATTTTAGCTCCCAGGTCTTGAAGCAAAACCTCCTTTAGATAGTCTCTTTCACCCATGGAAACACCACCAGTACTGACAACAATGTCGGCTATTTCCAGACCTTGGGTCAGTTTGTCCAAGACATTTTGTGGCCTGTATGAAAATTGTTGTACATGACAAACGATAATTTAAGTAACGTTGAATTCGGTTAAGCTGAATACAAGTTCACATACGTGTCCGGAGCTATTCCAATGTCAACGGTAGAAAATCCTCCCTCAGTAAACAAACCGTTCAGAGTAGTCTTGTTGCTGTCCCTGATTTTCCCATGAGCCAGGGGGTCATCAGGGCTGACTAGTTCGTTACCAGTTGACAATAAAGCTATGATGGGCTTCCTGAAAATCATTGACAATTTAATCTATACCCGACCCATGTAGGAAAATATATTCGTTGGAAAAATCTGTATCACTTACGAGTGAACATTGAATTTGGACACACCGACAGTGGCTAGAACGCCAAGTTCCGAAGCGCCCAATAACGAACCTTGCTCCACTACTTTCTGGCCCTGTCCGATATCACTGCCGATTGGCCTGAAAAGCGATCAAAGTATTCTTCAACACATCCCATCATCAGAAACCTTGAACTTGAATTTACAGATTCACTGAATTTCACCTGATGTCTTGGCCTACAACAGGCTTTTTGGAAAGTCTGATGACTTTTTCTTCTTTTCCATCATCACTTCTTTCAATCAACTCTGTATCTTCCACCTGCACTACGGCATCAGCTCCAGGGGGAACAGGGGCACCTGTACTTATCCGTACGCAGAATCCCTCGGAGACAGTAAACTTTTCCGGAAGCTCACCGGCACTAGAATGGCCAGCTACATTCAGAGTTTCCATTGATGAAGCAGAAACTTTAACAGCATAACCATCCTTTATTGAAGCTGGAAATGGTGGCAATGGATCTTTAGCAACGACATCCTGTGCCAGTACATGCCCAAGTCCTTCCCTGGAATATTGATTTCGTAAGTTAGCTGCATCACTACATCATTTTTCTTTAAACATCATACACTCACCTTAAAGACACAATTTTGGTTCTCAATGGCAAGCACTCATTCAACACAATCTCTTGAGCTAGTGGAACTGGTACAGTTGGATACTTTGATTTTCGGGGGCGATTTGCAACGTCTGATGCATCAACCTTGGTTTTCTGCCAAATTACAAGATACATCATTCATTCACAGCCAATAGCAACAAAACAACGACAGGAAAATAACCGTACCTGCACAATTCCAGTCCCCATTTGCAAATGTTGCTTCACAACTTTGCTGGTATCTTCCCTCAACAGATCTACTGCATGCTTCAGCTGTCCAACGACAAACTTGAGGCATTCCAAAGAACCCTTTGCGCTTCCAGGAAGGTTGATTATCACAGACTTCTTTCGGATTCCTGCAGCAGCTCTACAAAACAAAAATCGGCAACTGATTTTCTCTAGTTTGAACTGAATTCTAAAGCCTTGTTCAAGCTTAAGTACCTTGACAACATGGCCATTGGCGTGATCGCCAGGGATCCATGTAGCATTGAAACTGTAAGCCCTGGAGCTTCTTTTTCAAGTACTTGTCTCGTGGCTTCTGGAGTGACATCCCTATGGGCAAAGCCTGTACCACCTGTCGTTAGTATCACGTCTGCCACATTTCGGTCAGCCCAATCAGAGAGTGTGAACTGTCAATCAGCAAATCATGATAGAACAAAAAAGTTTAACGATTGGTTCATTTGAATTTTTCTTTCCTTACAGCAATTATGTTAGTGTCATCTGAAACACACTTTCGCTCAACTACTTGGCCATTTTGAAATTCAGTTTCCACAAATTTGGCCAGCCCAGCACCACTCGAATCGACTGCTTCCCCTTTCGAGCATGTATCACTAACTGAAATGTAAGTAAACAAACTGTCAACCAAACAAAAGATAAAACTCTAACTCGATTCTGGATTCTCTGATGCTTGATACTACTCACCTGTCAAAATAGCGAATCTGACAGCCTCTTTATCCGGATTCGACGACATTTTCACGATAACTTTTAACCAAAGTTGAAAAAAATTAGTTCAAACCGTAAGAAATTAAGCTTGCAATGACATTGGACTATGATGTGAAGGTAGAATTACCAGTTGACAACAATGAGCAAGGACATTAATCAACTTAAAAGTTACCCTGTCTGAAAAAGGCAAGTTCATGTTCTTGCAATGTAAACACGTGTGATGAGCCGCGAAAGTCAGCAGCGGCGAAAATTACAAAACTTGAAACCGTCGCTAATATCTTTTTGCTCACAGGCGTTTTTCAACGTTTTGCCGCTCCAGAGGCTTTTTACTTTTGGCTTTGTTTCTGCCTAGTCTAGACTTAAAGACGCTAAAAATTAATAGCGTCCTTTTTTAGAACATCCATCACAATCAATCCACGAACAGGAATAGGGAAATCCCTTTAATTCTACGTTCAGATGTCGTGTCGTTCGTGGAATTAAAAATCAAATCGCTGAATAGCCAAACATTTTGATGATTTTTAAAGGGCTTCAATCCTGTATCAAAATAGTTCTTGGTTCAGTAAATGACAACTTAAGAAGTTCAAAGAGGAATTCGCAAGAAGACAAAAAACGGTCAAAAGCTGGAGAAATAAGATTGATGTTGAATCGTTCCTTGAAGGCCTCACAATATCGACTCTTAGCTCTTGAAAGCGTTGAAATACACATTTTACTTCATAACGGCTCATAGCTACAATTACCAACGAACGAAGCACAAAATGTCGTCAATGATCGAAGTCATATTTTTGGTACAACTTATATCAATTTTCACTATTATTTGCAGTATCTGAAAAGCCATAATCTCACTTCGTGTTTGTTTCACGCCAGCTGAATTATTAAATTGTGTTCGATTACACCTATATTTCATGGCTACTCCTGAGGCAAACTTGAACTGGAGGTTCTATCAGAAACAGCTACAATTTCCCTTCATTCTGTATCTATATCCACTCCTGTATCGTGTTCTGCCAAATAAGCCAAGCATTGTACCGATACCTGTCCAACCGAATATTATTGGCCACGGAACGAAAGTCGGTTTGCTTTCCCTTTGCTCCCGATTCCGCCTGAACAAGCCCAATGCCCTACAAAGAAAGCGATATAGCATATAATATCGATGAATTACCCGATTATCTCTCCTCAAGCCACCAAATAATTACATGTCCATCCACCACAACCGTCAATCATTTCCGTCCCCATTAATTATTTCCAATTACCACGCAGAAACTCGATGTGGCCTCGACTAGAATCCATTAGAGCTTCGCTCGGCTCAGGCAACAACAACGTCTATTTTGATTGCTTTCCAGAGTTTCCGGTTCCGGTGGTCAGTTTCGCTAGTGCATTTGCTGGCGATGCACTTCTTCTCAGGGGATTCTTACAACATTCTGTAGGTTTGACACTTCTTTTGAAACATGGAGGAAGAATTTGCAGTTTACAGCCCTTTTGAATTCAACACGAAGATATCACACAACCGTATCGTTGATTATGTCACGAATCAAGTCGAGCATCATCTGAGCGATGGAGAAGATCTCACTTGGATTGTAAGACCATTTTTGAAAATGTATTTCATTGAATTTTTGAACATTTTAATATTTGGTAGACTGACCACTCAACCGACGAATCGCAAAACCTCTCGGAAGTCATTCCCGGCAGTAGAAGCGTCGCCAGTTGGTTCTACAAGCGCGGCATGAGAAAAGGCGATACTGTCATCTACATGACGAGTCACTTGGCGCGCCTCCATACTGTTTTCTTGGGCGTCTGGAAGGCCAATGGTATCATGCGCGCCACCTATCCTGAAGACGATGCTGGTGAGATCTGAAAGATTCTATAAAATTCAAAGGCACTGTGACTTCAAAGATCTTTTCATGACAGATACTTTGGCCTTGCGAGTCGAAGAGTCCCGCGCAGGCTGGATCATTTGTGACTCGGAACTCGCTGAGCTTTGCAGCTCAGTAGCCGACAAGTTCTACTGGGGCGTTGAAGTCATTGTGATTGGCGAAGATACTGCTGTTGAAGGTTGTATCAAGTTCGAAGAGTTGTTTGAGGACGAAGCTGACGGTAATTGAGAAGATTAATATGTTAGCATAATTAAGTACTAGTAATTTTGTGTTTTGATTACAGAAGTACCTGAATGCACCTCGACCAAGGACGACCCCTGCCTCGTCCTCTGCACCAGCGGCACCACGGGCAACAGCAAAGGAGCCGTGTATAGTCAAGAGGCATTTTTGCACACTGTGATCGCCTTCCAGTTCTTGCCTTGGAACCATGGCGGACCTTTTTTGGCGGTCTCCAAAGGAACCCATATCACCGGCTGCATGATACCGTTTGCCCAAATGTGTCTAGGCAAGCCTTTGGTTGTCATATCAAAATTGTCCAAGCAGGTCTTGTTTCAAGCTGTTGACAAGCATAAGGTTGAAAATATTCTATAATGTGTTGGAAATGAGCAAATTTCTAGGGTTTGTTATACCAGTTCTGGTTCTAGCCCCAAGCCCTGTGGTCCTTTCCGACGTTCGTGATCATGATGGTTCTGGATCCTACTGCCGCTGACTATGATTTTTCCAGGCGAGTAGTTATTTTACATTAACTGATCAAACAGTAATTTGTATTGACCATTGAGGAGTAATCATTCTGAAATGTGTAGCGTCGAAATGGTCGCAACCGGTGGAGCTCCAACAACGCCTGAAATGGAACGGACTATGCTCCAGTTACCAAGTGTCAAGTCGATTGTGAAGGTAATTCCGAGGTACTTATTCGAAGTTGCACTTGAGCTATAGCTTCAATGACGTTTTTAGGTATATGGACTCACTGAGATAGCGCCCATTACTTCAACCTTCAACCATAACTTCACTGGTCTTGATGACTTGCAGCTACCAGGTAAGTCGTGGGCTGAGAGTAGAAATCGGTGATTCTAGGAATTCAAAAAAGGAAAAATTTAAAATTTTCTATCTCAGATGTGCCGGATTTCAGCATTGGCAAGGTATAAACAGAAAAAGAGACTTGATTTTGTTTATTCTGTCAGAAAGATCCACGAAACTTTGCATTTTCCCCTGTGTGTAGCCTTGTCCTGGTACAATTATCCAGTTTCGGGATCCAGAAACCAACGAAGTCATCGCTGAGCCAAACAGGCCTGGAGAAATCTGCGCCAAAGCGTCTTGGGTGTTTTCAAACTACATGAACAACCCAGAGGTCAGTCAAATTCTGTGGCGCTTAGGAAAAGTTCGACAGTTTTGCTAATGTCATGTTTTACAGGCGACGGACGCCGCTTTCATCAATGGATACTTTCGCACCGGCGATTTGGGATACTTTGATCTTGACGGCAACATTTATTTGGTGGATAGAATCAAAGAGGTCTTCAAATACTGGAACAATCATGTGAGCTTGATCATCCTGGATGTTTCCTCAGTTCAGGGAGAAGTTGAAGTTTGTACGTAATTTGAGGCTTGTTCCCACAGATATCGCCAACCGAAATCGAAGAAGTTATCAACAAGCACGAGGCAATCGGCAAAGTCTGCGTGTTTGGCGTCCCGGACCCTGACGGCGGAGGTTTTGTTCCTAGGGCATTTGCTGTGGCTGTTACTGACAGCTATGACGTTGACGAGATCATCGAATTTACTAATGGTAATACAGGTTTACAGTTTTGAAAATAATGTTGCTCGACTTCGAACATAAAGTTCAACGAGATTCTTGCTGACATTGTAGCTCGCTTGGCGTCATACAAACATTTGCGTGGAGGTCTTTACATAGTGGACGAGCTGCCTCAAGGGAAGACTGGGAAAGTTCAGCGAAATCTCGTTGCTCAGCTGCCATTGCCGGAACCTCAGGATGCAGATGCAGGACTTAACAACAATGGGGACGAAGAAACAACAGAAGTCACTGAAGAAACGCTCAAAGACCAAGTTGAAACTAATGAAAACGAAGATCCTGATGCAACTGAAGGAGAGAAAGCTGATGCGAATGGCGACGATATTGCTTCAGCTGAAGGGGAATAAAATTCATTTCGATGCACAAACTTCTAGCACTTGACGAATGTTCCATTAATTTTGCACTCTGACGAGAATAGATTCAATACGAAAATATAAAAAAGCGACTGGTAGATGGTTCAATCAATAAACATGAAAATTCAAAGTATTTAGAGATTTTCGATAGTCGATCATCGTGATCCGCAAAGAGGTACTCGAAATCGGGCTCGCAAAGAGTGAAAACGTTGAAGCAGCATTAATTTCAACTCTATGGTTCAAATTGCCATTGAAATGCGTCGATGCGCCACGATTCAAATATATAAACATCCATGGGCCTTTTTGCCGCACACGTGCTACATATGTGACATGAACTGTTTTTCGGCACTCTAATTCCGTTTGAAAATACATATATATTTTGCGAATTATATTTAGTTACGTCAGTAAGAGTTTTCGAAGGTATGGCTTTTGAGGTCATGATGATAATTTTCTTGCACTTGTAACGTCGAAACTAACTAACTAAATGATATTTCAGAATTTCAGACCTTCGTTACCTCAAACAAGATTGACGTTTACAAGGATGGAGACGAACGGATCCAGTACTACAGCTACAGCATCGGAAGTTGACGTGATCAAAAATGGAATGAGTGTGTTGATACGAAGAGGAGACCAAGAACGGATACTAGAATTCAACAGCACCGAAACCGTCGCCTACGGACGTGGAAGCGCTCATCAGGTGGTAGAGCTCTCGAAAGCTTTGGGTCAGCCGAATCATTCCAGTTACCGAGTACGTGTCAAAGAAAAGTTGGCTTCAGAACCAGCTCAGGGTCATGCCGGCAACAAGTGTCTTCTTGAAGTACTCAGCGATCAGGATGTGACCTTAAGTAGCGGTAATGGAGCTACAATAGTCAGTGGAAAAGACAATCGGGACATCTTCGACGACAACAAAGCGCAGAAGTTGACAACGGAGGACATCAAAGAGTTACGAGAACAAGGAGCGACTGCCGATAAAATTCTCGATAGTTTGATCTCGAACTCTGCAAGTTTTACCAAGAAGACAGAATACGCACAAGAAAAGTACGTCAAGAAGAAGGAGAAGCAGTATGGAGACCTTATTACAATCGAGCGACCGACTCTTTCAACATTATCAGATTACTACTTTAAGCGAGATCCTAGCAGGATTTTAGGCATTAGGTCTGATACTTTATCACAGTTACTTTCTTACGCTAATGTTCATGCCGGTGGCAAGTACATTGTTTACGAAACTGGATGCTCAGGTTTAGTAGTCGCCGCTGTCTTAGCTAGATTGGGTGGCATAGATGATAGTTTGTTACTTCATATTCATGCTGGCAGCACGCCTCAGAGACAAGCTGTTAACTTGTTAAACTTTACGAAACAGGGGCTTAGCCCTTTACGTAGCTTAGATGCTTTTTATTTGGTCAACTACAATGTTGAATTAAGTACAAGTAAAGAAGAAGGTGGTGAAGCAGAGGAAAGCGAAGAACCGACGTCAAAGAAAGTTAAGAAAAACGAAATCGGTGAAAGTGATCTTCCAAAAGTTGACGATGATGTAACTTTCGTCGGTGCTAAAGCTCCACCTACTGTTAACCGAGTCGAGAATGAAAGATCACGACAAATTCTGGAAGCGACAAAGTTTGATGGGTTGATCATTGCCGGCAAAGAGCATCCGTTATCGATATTAGAACGAGTTTACCCTCATCTGGCCAAGTCTGTACCTATCGTAATTTACTCACAGGTTGCGGAACCTTTAGGAGATTGTTATTTCTACCTTAAGGATAAAAGTCTTGGTATAAACATACATTTAGTTGAAAATTGGAATAGAGTTATTCAGGTTGAGACAGAAAGAACACATCCACAAATCAATATGAATGCACACAGTGGGTATTTACTAGTGGCAACATCAGTTTGCCAGTAATAATGTATAAAAGTTCATAACAAAGTTTTGAAAATGAAATCGATGAAATCAAATAAAGCTCTTGAGAAAATATATCAGATCACTTGAAGTCGCTTAGTCATGAGAAAGCGACGTGAGTTGCAAGGTACCAATTTCGTCAATGAGTTCCACAGCTCCTTCCATAGAACAATCGAGTTTACCAGTCAGGGAAAGGACAATTTCACCTGCAGAAAATAAGAAATAAAAACATTAGAACAATTTTAACAATCAACAACAACTATTAGGTTCATCAGAAACTTACCACCTTCGTCAACTTCAACGAACACCACTTCATTCCTTGACTCTTCATTAATATTTGAACCACTAGCTTCAGAAGTCTGCACATCCGACTTTTGCATGTCTTCTTGAACAATTTCATAACTATTTCCATCCAAGTCTATGTCAGCGCCTGCAAGAGCTATACTGATACTATCAGAGAGGTCCCCATTAACGTCATCGAAGTCTTGTTTTTGTCTGACTCGGGTGTTTACGTAATCTGTACAGAATGAAAATGAGAACAGTTAGTGACTAAGCACGCATAGCCATAAGGGTACAGACAAAATCTGAAGAAACTTACCAGGTTGATCCCACCTATTTTTCAAAGCTCCATGTTTTGATGTCAAGTGGCGGTGCAAGGAGTGTTTTGACGAAAGACTTACAGGACAGAATTCACATACGTACTTAATCCCACCATGTTTGACTTTCAAATGATGCTTTAGCTGGTACTTCTTGACAAACCGCTGATTGCAAATATGGCAAACTTCGTTTCTTCCGTACTGATGTTCTTCCAGATGGAACTTGAGGTAGTCTCGTGAAGAAAACTTTTTACTACACAATGGACATTCTTGCTCTTTGTCGACTTTGGGCAGATGTGTTGCTAAGTGGTGTAACAGGTTGATCTTTTGCACAAATGCCTGTAAAAGGAAACCATAATGGAGTTTTCTCAGAAACGTTATCTAGGGCATCATGTCAACATGCTGATCGTTTTTGTACCTTGTTACACAGGTTGCACATAAATCTCTTGTTTCCCGAATGAATATGCTGATGAACTATGAGTGACTTTTTGGTCGTAAACTTTTTGTCACATTCGTTGCAGGCAAACTGCAAAGACAATATCGAACAATTATATAAATACAAGCCCGTGTTTATGACCAAGCATGCGATTCACAAAAGACACTTTCTCTATTACCTTTGCTTCTCCGTGTCGTAATTCATGCTCCACCTGGAGTTGTTTTCGATGAAACTGTTTACTGCACTGGCTGCATTTGAATTTCTTCGGCTGGTGAACACTCATGTGGGTCCTTAAAGAAGTCTGTTTTGTGTAGGTCGCTTTACAGATTACACAGACATATTGTTTTTCTCCTTGAACAACAGTTTCTCGGAATATAGGATTGCCTCGGCGTTGCGACTGTCTTTCACTTTCCGGTTTCTTCGGGGGTTGACAAGTACTGTGTTCATCCAAGCCTCTCTGAAAACATACATAAAAAGTCAATGCATGCTGTTTCTTTGTTGTAATTATTTCGTTAGTCTTATGTTCCTTACCCTTGTAACGAACGGCATTGCACACTCGAAGCAGTAGTATTCAACATAACCATGCCGTTGAGCTATGTGTCTCTTGAATTGGCGATAAGTGTCAACTACCGTTTCACATCCGTCGCATTGAAACTTTTTACAGGTATGTGACTTCAAAGTTTCTGTTACAGGTAACCGAAGATAACACACTGGACACATGCCAGGGTGAGTATGCAATGCGGAATGAGCTCGAAAATCATCCAAACTATTGCATACTCGAGAACATGTGGGACAAAGGATGTATTCCTTGGTCTCTGAAGCGTAAAGAGTCATCTAGAATCAAATCAAGTGTAAACGGTACTGAAATAGTAACTAGAATCAAACAATGCAAGTTTGAAACACTTACCGCGTCACACAGAGCTTGATGCGTGTGAAGTAGACAGCTTTGCACCACCTTCCCGCAGACACGACATACTGCGGCGTCGACATATTCTTCCAATCTTGGATCAGTGTAAAGGTTCATGTGAGCTTGTAGCGAATTCGTCATCAAAGAACCAGCATCAATGGTGGTTCCCATACTGCATTTATGCTGGTCGTATTGGTTCTCATCGGCAAAATCTTGCGAACATGTTCCACACTGGAACACTTTCGTGTGATTTTTCTTCATATGAGAATGGAAATCCCTTTCTTGGTCAAACTGGGCCGAACATTCGGTACACGGAAATGGAATTTTCTCCTTCTTCGTTTGTATGACAGTACCATCAGGTAAACAAGCCACCTTTAAGAAAAACAAAGGGGAATGAAACTACTATCAACCTGAGTTTTCATGCTTAAGATAGCTCAACTTACGTTCATGTCCTCAGGGCCATCTTCGGTTTGCAAATGATATCTTAAATGCCGAATAATATATTCCGCTCTGTTGAAAATCTTCTTTCGAACACAAATGTCACAGGTGTACGGGTACTTGGGTTGGATTACTGAAGATCGTTGAATGTCTGCAGTAAGGACAGCTTCGTGAGGACTATCTTGAGACTGTGACACGCCATCCTCCACGGCAGTAAAAACAACTTCGTAATTATCAATGTCGATGTCATTTTCGCCCATAAGAGGAAATTGGTCTGCAGAGTTGTTAGGGTCGTATCGATTCCGCTGTATTCTTAACTTCTCTGTCTTAGCTGAGCCGACGCTTTTGTAATGCTCAACGAGGTGTTCTGCAAATTTTGACATCTCTGTGTCCTGAAACAATACACTTCGGTTAAAAAATGCTGTAAAGGCATTGAATCAAGCATAAACTTTTTAAACCTTACCTGGAAATCGCAAAACTTGCATTTCCATTCACTGACAGCAAGCACTGGGTATTGCACCTTATTTTTGGCTCCCTTGATTTCCACAGTCTGCATCTGTTGATTCGTCAGTTCCTGTACTGTTCTATCCAACTCACTAAATTCTTCAGGCGTCACATCCGTGAAATCAATGTCCACTATAGAAGCGACTTCCAATGCCATTTGCACATCAAGACGATTATCTACTGTATAATCATGGTCCGGACCAGGTTGAGTAAATTCTACATCGCTTCTCAGTCTTTTTGCAGCACCACCATAAGTCTTGTTCGCAGGTAAAGTTCGTATAGGATTCAAGCAATTTTGGTCTACCATCGACTGTGACCAGTCTTTCGTAATTTTTTCACCATAGCCAGTAGCGTAGCCTACCACCAACAAATCTCCAGGTTCAAGGTCTTTGATTGTTGTGAAGTAAATGTCATTCTCCAGTTGGTAACAATAACAAGATACACACTGCTTGTCCTGTGAATAAGCCACATACGTCATCCAATTACAAAAGTTTTCAGACGAAGTGTCCAAGTAGCTATCGTTTCCGTCGGTACCAAAAACCTGTAAAAATCAACCGATATTTGATACATGATTCCAATCTAGCAGACGTTCGTTTCAAAATTTCAAAATTTCTCACCTTTAATCTGTACGGACAACCAGCATTAAACTGTTCCACGCGTGGCGCCTCCACAGGCCCAAACTGGATCCCAGCTGGAATCTTTGACTTTGCAACAACAACCACATCATGACCCACACTCAGCTTTTCTGCATTAATCGATGTCTTCCTCAAAAGCTGTAACTCTTTCGGCAGCGTTAATCTTGCTCGAGGTATCGTTGGACAGTCTTTGATTCTGATAGCTCCAACAACTAACGGGCATCTATCACATGGATGGCTTTCAGCACAAATTGTGCATTTGACTCCTAAAAGACATGCAACATTTTTACACAAATACCATTGGAAAATCAATCAAAACCTGTAAATTATTCTTGTACTTACCTTCTCCTTCTGCAGATGCCATTGTCATGTCAAGGCAAAAAAATCTTCTTAACCTAGATTAAACTAGCTAA
>JAQGBJ010000445.1:0-41467 GCA_034698345.1 Sphaeridia pumilis | reverse complement strand
CTTAAGATTGGGTCTTAAGACTTATTGCCAAGTCATGTACCACTATTTCGGACGCGACCCCGCACTAAATGTAATTTTCGTCAGGATCAGTGTATAAGAAATATTGTTGTTAATAGTTGAGACTATCAAGTCTTGTTTTTTACTGCCGGACTTTGAATGGTGAACCACTGTACTTTACTGTTTACTGAAGCTATCAACTGCTATAAACTCTTCTGATTGTATTATACGTATCCAGCAGATAGGTTTCAAGGATTACACATGACGAGAAATGATTAGCATCCGCTCTTAAGATGATGCTCATGAGGATTATTATCATTATTATTATTGCTAAAATTTGTACATGAGTCATAACGTTATTGTAGCCACAAATCAAGAAGAAAAAAGTGTTTAATAAACTATTGCACGAAAAATGCAATGAAAGGCCTAAATGGGGTGTACTCATTTCATGAGCATATTTAAAACTGCACAGCTTCATCCTCAGGCTCAATTCTAACCCAAAGCCCTCGATAGGCATTCATATCACTACTGCTACTGCCTTTATAAAAGTAGGGAAATGGTGAATGACAATTTTAGTTGGATTCATTGCTATGGCAGTCATTACTGGCCGTAATGGAGGAACAACGGCAAGGGTGTGGGACAGTCTGGTTGAGCTTGTGTTTAATGGACTATTTCCGGCACATCAGGACTCGCATATAAACTGGGGAAGTATGATCGGGGTACCAAAATAGCGTTAGGTTACTTACTATGAAGAGCATAAAAAGTAGTGTTACTGGTTGTTGTCATGCAGACTCATCCCTCTTGGAAGGCTATAACTGTTTTTGCAGAAATTACAACAGGATGAATCGCTGCATCCCTCGGAAATTGTGACCCTGTTGTCACCATGAACATGAAATTGTGAGAATGACATGGATGATTTCGATTAGGAGGTTACTAGCACTAAATTGTTATCTTGATCACGACATCTCAGTCAGTCAGTGTTGGCATATTAGTCGAAAGCCTGGGAGACTAATACACATCAACAATGTGCAAATAAGGGTGTGAGAATTGTTTGCCATAAAGCAGCAGCAGTCAAGTGAGTCGTTGCAGCCGCTGCGATAGCGGTAAATAGACGGGACCTGCGGCTGGTATCGGAGTCGTTAGAAGGAATTATCGGGCCCATGTATCATGGGCACTCTGTCAACTTCCATCTTGTAGGGATTCCTGTAATGACACAAGGAATCAACTGGGATTCCTAATCGTATCGCAGGTTTAGCAAAGGAAGCGACTTGGAAGAATAATCGTTAGCGGCTATCATTAGGGTTTATCGTGAAAGCGATGGCAGTAGCGGCAGCGATGTTTGGCACAGAGATTTGATTGCATTTTTCGCTGTCCTAATTCTTGCACTTTAAGGTTAATGCCACAGAGTTCATTGGCGACATTGCGTTAATGCAATCTTGTTGGGTGGAAGCGGAGCTCGAATATTTTCGCACGTTAAACTATGTAGTCTATTTCTAAACTTGGACTTTTTCCCACGGCTGCAAAACTTTTTGTAATCTTCATACTTGGAATACCAGCCGTGGGACAAGTGCAAAGAAAAGTTATGATGCAAAAACTTGGGCTTTTCACGACAAGGCGAAATCAGGGTTCAGGAGCGAAAAATGTGTGCGTGAATGGGGCTGTGGTATCGACACGAGTATTATATAGCAATCAGCTTCGCAAATGTCGGCGTCGGCGGCGTTTTCTGTACTTGGCTATCATCGTTACTTCTACTGCTTCTATTGATTTGGACTTAACGAGGAGGGATGGAACCATACCCGGTTCGGATGCTTTATCTCTGTCGTTTCCCAGTGTTTTCCATGTTCTGTCGCCATGTAGTTGCTCTGGAATAACCTCTGAAACCAAGCCATATATCAAAATTGCTTTTAGGCCACAGCAGCCGGAATGGATCTGTTTCAATTTTTCAGCTCCACTACTACAGCAGCAGCCACTCTGCAATACTACTTTAAGTGTTATTGCTCAACGGAACAGCCCTACATGGAACTTTTATGAGGATCGTTAATGAAAAAGCCAGGGATAGCTTTAAATTATTTCACGGTCATAGGACGCTTTCAGAACACCAGCGTCTCCTTCGTAAAAACCATCTGCAGCCAAGATCAAGATGACGGTCTTGCGCCGAAAGTTATATAATAATATTATTAGTTGACGTAACCCAAAGATCAAAACATGAAACCATTCTGCCTCTAATATCATTACTTGTTTAGCGGGCTCTACTTTCTGTTGATATCACAAGGTTGAAGTTAAACGTCGCGTAAGACTATTTATGGAAACCGTTAAGTGAATGTGAGAACTTTTTTCGCTGTATAGCATTAGTTTACGCTAGTCACGCAACATCGGCTCTTGTTCCTTTAGCTTGTCAGCGACAACGGCTATACAACGAAACGAAAGCTGGCGACTCGGGACAATTGCTTCAATCGAGCTACCACAAGAGACAAGTTGGTCGTCGGACACGGTGTGCGGATTCAGGCAAGACTTTAAACCCATTCAATAGTAACCAGTATTATTGACATGAGACACATGTCTATAAAAAATCGCACTTTTCACTTCCTTTGTCGATAAGCTCATTAATGTTTGTCTTGGAGATAAAGAGGTGACGACGATTCAGGCAGCCCTCTGGTGAGAACACACTCAACACTATAGCGTGTATCTTTACGCCTAATTAAATCTGCCAAGATGATGATCAAATATGAGGAAGGCGTGAATTCTATTATAAATTTCGACCAGACTCTTCCATGTGAGCAACCCAAAGACCTAGAAATCCTAATCGTGCAATAGCTTTCTGTTCAATATATACATGGGATTTTTTCTGAGCCTACAATTGAGATGAACTTTGCAGATGACAAAACATTTGCAATTTATAACAAACTGTCCAGCTTTTTATTAGATCAAACTACAGCTGCTTTTTTGCATTCAGTAGTAGAAGGAGAAGGGCGAAAATTCAAAAGGATAACGTCTTTCCGCGTACTTCTGTATATGGTAGTAAAACAATATTTTTTGCAAAATTATTCGCAAACTCTGAAACTAGGCGGTAAGTATGAACAAGGTGTTTTTATTAGCAGAGATTCGCCTCATGACTGTCATCAGGAAGCATCGCATCGCTTGTGAGGAGTCACTTTTTGGTGATCGAGCAAGGACAAAGAAAATGGCTGCAGATCCTTTGTTTTTTACACCTTTATCCTTGATTAAGAAGAAGCAGGTGTTTCCTATCTCTTGTTGATTCAGTATTCAGATCTATAAGCTGATGTACTTCTACTTGAGCTTCTTGATGATGTTGAGATGCTCAGCGGAAGCTTTTGTGATATGCGATATCTTACGTTAGCCGGGTATCGCTTGGAAAAACTTGAGCTTTGCTTTATGGTGAGACTAGTTGAACAGCCGTTCTTTTGCACAATGGAATAAGGCAACACTGTAGAAAAGTACGGAGATAAGCCGCTACCTTTTGTCATTCCAATCGCCGAATTCGCTATATCAGAATTGTCAATTGTCAGTTGAGCGGTAGCAGTGGTGGAAGTTTCCTTCTGTATTAATGGATCTTCCGCCGGCTCTACAGACGAATAGACACGTTATGATTTATTTGAAAAGACAATTTCTTTGACAGCCTACATAATAAAATTGCAGCCGGTTTGCAAAACCCAAAGATTAAAACTTGTACATCCATAGAGTATCCTACAAGTTACGAGGGGAAAAGCATTTGTTTTGTTTCTCGAGCTCAGGGAATTTGTTATCAAGGTTCACATTGCCCGTTTCGGTTTTCAGCTTTTACGAATTAGTTCTCAGGAGATATCTCGCGAGATGCTCATAAAAGATTCCAGAAATATGTAAGTTGCTATACAGTTTTTAGCCCGACAAAAATTCTATTTTCAGATTCGCTCAGGTGGACAGAATAGAAATGCGGGTCATTCCCGTAACGGTATCGATTATATAGTGCAGGAAACGTTTTTGTGAATACAAGTTCGTTGTCCGTCCATAAGAAAAGGATATAGTATTGTGATACAACAACAATAAAATTTTGATCCCATTCACAAAATGTAATGGAAACGAGCGGCTTTCAGTTTGCGAATATTTGTGCATAGTTGTCTATCCATGTCGGAGAGAAATTCGTCTTGTGTTACGTTCTAATGACCCTTCATGCTCCCCAGCCCGCGGAATACAATAATCCGACATGACATTACGTGACAGTATTTAGTTTGCCGACAATCTCTCAATTTCTCCTTAATTAATTTCCTTTGTGTTCTTCGCTGGCGTCACAAAGTGCCGGGGCACCAGGTAATTTGTTTCGGTGTTGCCAATGCTCCTTATCTGGGTAACAAGAAGAAGGTCCAATACGGTACAAGTTACAGCTCTCCAGAATTTGACGTCGTCAACAAATACTTAGGAACAGGAGAAACTTTTGAAATTGTATGTACAGTATAATAAAAAATTTGCACATGCATTTGAACACACTTTCGTCCTCGTGCCGTCATGTACGAATTTTAATCTGGGAAAAACAATGTTACTGCCCCGAGCGCACATTTTTGGCGAAAAGATCAGGCTTGAGGTTTTATCATGTACTTTTCTTTCTTGCATGTTAGCGCTGGCCGACGTAGGAATTTATGCTTGATAAAGTTTAGGGATTAGGTGGGAAAACATTAAAAATTGCCGGCAACTTTATTTTCCCCTTTGTCATCAAACTATCGTTGTTGAGAAGGATAAAAGATACAGTTACGAACACGATAGCGAGATAATTACATAGATACTTGTGTGTATTGTGGTGGTGTAAGTTTGGCAAATGGCAAAGAAGTTGTTGATAGGTATGAATCGTCAGATACCTACCTATACCTACCCACCTTGCTTCAGTAAGCATATTAAATGCACATATGTTTTTGATACCAACTTGTGAGTGTATGCTAACCAAATTCAGGCAGTGTGCCGTCGTTGCGTCTTGTCACATTCACTTTTGTTGTTGACACCTGTGCTGAATTTGATGCTGCTCCCTTTGCAATTCTATTCACGCAGCAAGATAAAATGTACGCCCTTGTAACAATATTAGAAACATGTTGTTCCAAGACCATATGCTTAAGTGTAATTAGGTTCAGATGCGTCGGGAGCTTGTTTCTGTTTCAATTACCTGCCGTGTCTACAGCCTTGCAGGGGAACTGAGCATAGCAATAAAGGATTCAAGAGGCAATTTGCACCCCTTTCATTTCGGTCATATTGCCAATTTTCACCCATGAGACATTTGCACACGCTTACAAATTCCCGTTAGATGCTTGTAGAAAATGTGTAGAAAATTTAGAATGACATCTCGGGCGGCAGCAGAGGGCTGTCGTATATAGAGAATGATTTTGTACAACTAATTACTACTTTCACCGTTCGCTCTTACTTTGAGTCGGCTAACCCCATTTAATTTGGAGCCAACTGTGTGCTTGTCAAGACGCGTCCAGATGAGTTTCAAAGTCGACGTTGACATGAAGTGCATCAGCAACCCACCTCCCACATCACTTTCCTTCCAATGACATTTACTGCTGACGCAAAAGCATTCTTGGTTTCGTGCCCCAGTAGCACTGTCGCCAAATCGGTCTCGAGCAATTTGTTGGCGTCCGACATGAATCAATACTTTGAATTCGCATCCGTCAACTCTTCCCTTTCTCTACAAGACGACGGACTGCAATAAGAGATTAGCCCAAGAAGGAAACGGGCTGAATGTAACGACTTTCAGACTCGTTCCTCCATTAAACACTAGTTCATCTTGTGTCTGTTTGTTTTTCAAAGGTCTTAAAGACATTTGGTTGAGGCGCCATCGCCATAGTTAGGCAGTACACGAAACGATTTCATCACCCACACATTATTTTGCGATTAACTAACATGGCTCAAGACCGGAGGGTGATTTCAAACCGCTGTCTTTCCCTCACCCACTTTCGTCCACAGGTTACCCACTACTGCTATACATACAGAGACTTGTCACTTGAATTTTTATGTGTCGGTCGGGGTGCGGACTGCATTATAATGATGAAACGAGAACAAGATCCCTGCCCGGTCAGTGCAGCGCTTGTATGGCAACTTTGACGTATCACTGCAAATACTCATAACAATGCTCCATTCAAACAACTGTCCTCGCATTTTGCATTAAATTATACCAGGTTGACTCGAAACAACATTTACTCATTCTAATTGGACATTATTGTGTCAACCGATTAATTTAATGTGATTCATTGTGCGCTTAATCACGATCTCGGTCAGACTTCTATTCGCTACATGCCACGTTTTTTGGCGCTCGCACTCCCGCTTGGTCACCTGGCCAAATTTGCAATGTTTCAAACCAAGAGCGGCGAGTAATGTAATTTACAGAAAGTGCATTAGGAGACGTACGAAGCCGAATCCGTACTGGTTCAAGGCTATTATAATAGAGATAAGAGAAACTGTACACGTGCGAATTTGTCGTAAATACATCCATTGCGTCTAGCCTGGTGAGCTGTTGGAAACGTGCAGGCTGACGGGTCACACTACTGACTTGTTTCTATTTTTACCCGGTGCAATCTGCTGTGTGTGGTCAGACTGTTCCAGCTCTAGGCAGTTAGGCCAAACATATTATGGGCTTTGGAGTATGTACTTTACAATGTTGCAACTTGCAACTCAAGACTCTCTGGCATCGCACTGAAGGCCGCAAACTTTTTGCATGCCGGGCACGAATTTGCTAGTTTCCGTTGACGTACTGCAATTGTGTGTTGTTCGTCAGAGCATAAACTACCGCAAGATCAATTGATTAGTTTCTATAAATCGGTGGCTGCATCAGCAGGCGCATTGGTTACAATTCCACAAGCCATATTTTGCGACATAAAGTCCATAACCTAAAATCACGTCCACATTGAATAAAGCAAATTGATGGATCATGGTAACTTGAGAGACTACTCATGGCAATGTATCTATCTGATGCGTTGTGTTGATCAATCTGTAAATAATCATCACCTGTGTGACGTAACCGACGCACGATTCTCATTTAAATTCGAGGGAGGTTTTTGAGTCTTGTTTGAAAACTTCAAGCTATAGCTTTGTTTTTCTTGCCCACTTGGAAAGACTTGAACCTTTTGAGCGTACAGAACCGCATGTTTCGAAACAAATCTTGAGGTAAGTCGCCTTGAGATTTTCATACATACACATCAAAAACTCAATTGCATAAGATGTGGTGGAGGTTGAGGCTGGTTCGCAGTTAATGGCGTTGACATTTTACAACTAAGACAAAACTTGGCTCCTGTATACGAATCTGTGTTTACTCAACAGCTTCTTTGTGGTTCTCAATTTTCCCTTGCCGCTTCACAAGTAGGTGGACGGCAAAGCTGCCGTGACATGAATGTTTCCAATTCAAATACCAGGCCATTCTCAAACGTCTTTGTACACATATATCAACTCACAAAAACATTTACGCCACAGCTGAATGGTAATTTTGCTCTGACAAATGCACTCTTTTCCAGCCTTCTTCGGCTCAAGAAGATCTTTGGGGCTGTTCTGAATAGTCAATGAAGTACAAGCGACGAAAGTAGGTAAGCTCATAAAGAACCGACTTGGAATCTGGACCTTTTTCCACGACTTATACTCTTGCTGATGAATGTTCCGTCCGTATAGCCTTCGGTCTTGGTTTGCTCCGCCAACTGGAATCTTGTTAGTTTTTCGCGCTTCATCTGCAAATGTCCGGAAGAAAAGAAGATTGTTCTTGATTTTGAAATACGCAGCTGAAATGCCTTGGGATAACTTTTGTCAATTTTCACTTTCTTCACCTTTTCAAAATAACGTTACGAAGTCCTGGGAATCGCGTGTGCTTATATTTTCCACTGTGTCAACATTTGAATAAAACATTGGAATACACATATTCAGCCAATTCAGCGTCCCCTTTTAGTCAGAAAGCGGAAAGATTCCTCCGTTTTCGCCTACTCAATCAAAAAAGCCCGGAAAGCCAAAATATGTATGACGAAATGTGACAGTTTCTACAACTGCTGAGAAATCTGAGTGGAAGTAAAATTTGCGAAACTGTCCTTTGTCAGCCTCAAGTCCAGTTCACATATCAGATAAATATATTGCTCTGGCTAAGCTTCAGGCAGAGGAAATGGGGCATTTCTTTGTGGTTTTCAAAAGGGTTTGAAAAGCTCATTCGGCTCATTCGCCATGGACAGTTACATTTCGGTAAGCTGGTTGGGACTTCACGGGCTTAAGCATGCTGGGGAAAACTGCCGGAGCGAATATTATGCAAGCTCATTGAGCATTTACTGTTTTTGTCGACAAACATAACCGGGTTTCGCCTACCTGAGTTTGTTGCTTCTGCCTGGGATTCTATGGTCCCATACTGTTTTATGGCGAATTTCCTTCTTTAACCGCATTACAGTCGTTTAAAGCTCACCGAATGTAGCTACTGAGCAGGGTAATGTTGATGACTCTGACAGATTCTGAACAACTCCAAAGAACAGAATTCTCCCACGATCCCACCGAGATGCCACAGTCCTTTTGAGAAGCTTGCAAATTTTCCCCGTGTGAAGCCATTTCGATTCCGTTTCCTCAAGTTTCTTGTCGTTTCGCTACGGTATTATACAGTTGAATAGGCCATCATCAGACATTTTGTGCGTTTTCATTCAGTCTATGCATTGTGTAACCCCAAACAGCAGGGCGCTTTAAATGGCAGCTTATCATTGTATTATGCACTGGCAACATTTGCTCCTTGGACTCGAATTGCGGTTCGCCACCATCACCATGGGCTTGAGTTGTCATTTCGCAAATCTGTTTTCAGGATTATCACCATTAAGACCACATGTAAAGTAATTTCTCATCACGTGTCAGTTAGATTTCCAAGGCCTTCTCCGAACTGCAAGTACTGGGGAGAACTACATCAACTACCTTGGCCAAATATAGTCGTCGAGAAGTCTCGTCATTAGCACACCGATATCAACAAATAAAATTTTATAGCAGTACCTACTTTCTACTTTTACCGTTGAAACAATTTTTTGTTCCGTGTCGTGAATGCAAATCTGTCCTGCTCAAGAAAAATCACGTAAAAGAGATTTTATTACTTCGCTGATTACACAAGCAGTGACAAACCAGGACCTGCTCTACGCTCAAACAGAATATACCGAAACAGGTATAATACCTTTTCGTAACGAAGGCTGAAGAAGACATTACATTCCACCTAAAAACTTCAAACCACGATCGTCCTTCATGACGCCAAAATGACGTGTTAAAGAACTCATGGTTGCGGTTCGTTTTTGCAATTCTCTTTAATCCTGGCACACCAGTAATATAGCAAGAATAGCATCAGCTGAATAGACCCGGCTGCGGGGTTTCCATATGATCTCTGGTCTATTGCATAACAGGATGTCATGGGGAAGATGAATGAGCAGTTTTTGCGTAGAGACGTTCGGATATCCCAAAATCACCGCAAGAAAAGCGCTACTTCTTTGGATCTTCTCCAAGCCTTTCTGTGAAGCCGAACTGAATAAATTTTGTTTGTATTCAGCCGTCCTCCGGAACTCCGTAACTTGCATCAGTAAAACTGTTGAACATTGTGAACCGGTTTCGTTGGTACGGACTTCATTCGAAAACTCCTGGATAATATACGCCAGAGGTTTTTACAAAATGTTCATGTTTCCTGATACTTGAAGCCGGCCAATACTTGATTTAAAAATCTTTAATTTAATTTTTTAAAGCTAAAAAGCCGCTTTAATGTCGTTTTACCGTGGGCAAAGTCATGTGATAAGTCAAACTTTACAGACGTGTCTTCTTTCAGCTGTTTCGTGCGACTTTCACAAAAACGCACAAATGGCGGTAATCAGATGTGTTGGCAAATGGTAAATAAAAGAGCGTGTGCAGATCCACAGGTAGGGCCTGAAGCAAACCTTTTCAGTACAAGTGACAAAGGTAATTTGTTCGAATGGTTCTTTTAAGTTTGACAAGTTGATGTATTGCAAGTTTTACAGTCTTGTTGGTAGGAGTTGATCAGGATCCATGTTGATTGATGGGGGAATATCCACTGCTGTCTGCCAACATTATCGATTCTTTTCATCTATTCATTTTTTCCCAATTACCAATGACCATATGAAACACATGTTGAGGAAAAAGCGGATCTATAAGACGATTACTGTATCCGAGACAAAGTCTCTTGGCGTTGCTTCATTGCTCCAAAGGTTTATGGCTTTCCCTTTTCCTCAATTAGGTTTGGACGGACACAAAATTAATATAGAAGGTGGGGGCAGATGCATTGGCTTACAAGCAAAGGCCCTATGCGTCTCGCAAAGTAAACTGAAGTTCTGTTATTTCTTCCAGTCAAGTAATGACTTGACTATCTAGAATGGTTTCTATTGTATCTTAAAGAAACTCAATATTCCAGCGCTTATTATGAGCCAAATCAAGACAAATCCGGATCGTCAGCTGTGTTGTGTTTATATCTGTTGTGTAATTATAGACACAGCTGCATTTTCAGCCACTGAGAGAGCCTTGCAACATAGAGATTCAATAAATAAACCTCATAGTGTATCTTCCGTATATGCATTTAGCGAAACATTTGATGATCCTCTATTTGTTTTCTGACGGTTGAAATCGCGAAGTATTCCCACAAGGAAAGAAAATGACAGACAGGATAATCCAGTATTGAGCAAGTCTTATGTCCAGAATAGAAATATTTTTCAGCAGTATGAATATCCCAGAAGTCTTGTAAAATATTCTTGCAAAACAGAGACAGCTGAGCATGGCAGGACCACCACTGTGCGAATTTTTTAAACCACATTCTATTTATCGCTAAAATTGGTTCTTCAAGGTTTAAAGATGAATTTCTCGGTTTTTTAGTCAATTATTGTGCATCAATACCGCTTTGCAGGATCACACAGTCACGCATAAATACTCAAGGTTGCAATTGCGCTGTCAGTTTCGTCTTGAGCTTCGCCGCTGCGAGCCCATATAATTGCCATTTACAATTGCACAATTCGACGGCGTAAGCCCATCATGAATATTATAAAGCGCAAATGTTTCCCCCTTTTTGCAAGTGAGCTTTTTGCTCAAGTTATTCGCACATGCACTCATCATAAATACAAAACAGCTAGTGTTTTTTACTAAACGTTTTTTTCGCAAACGTGATTCTTAGGATGTGTTTGTATCAGAATTCCTAGGAATGTTTTGTCACATTAACCATATGATCTCTATGATCTTCGATGAAGTTGCATAGATTTTGTTTTAAACCGATTGAGCCAAGTCCATAATACTTGGGCCCAATGTTATTTTGCAATAAGTCTTACACTTGCATCTTGCGAAAAAAATGTCTCCAGGGACAAGGCTCACCCTTATACTAACTAACGTTTCAGCAGGAAGATTACTCCTCCATTGTACGTTCCTTTGTCCCTTTTCGAATCCCGAATGCATTACCGACACATACTTGGGAAGAATTTATTTCTATTTTGTTAAACATCTTTGCAGCACATGAAACTTGATCTAACATTTTCCTTAATGAGTATCAGAATTGAGTTTCCGATCTTCTATGAAACTTAAAGTTACCCGTCCAGGCATGGTCAGCACAGCTGATGTTTACAAACCGTTGCCTTTTATTGAAGTTGACGGTTCAAAATTTTTGAAGTTTTCGTAATTCTCCATTTTTTGGGAGGTTTCTTGGTAAACAATCTCAGCTTGATCTTCCATCATCAAGTTTTCAAAGGCAAAAACAAAATTCCGGAAATTGCTTGAGGAAGTTCCATGAATCTCGCGTATTTAACGCTTCGTTGATATGCACGAGTTGAACCGCCAGGAGCCTTCAGAGACATCAATATGTACTGTGTAATGTGTAATGGGTTTTATTATGCCTCGTACCTTGAATCCGCTTGCAATCCTTCTGCAGTTTCGTGGAGGTTTTTACCTTGCCCCACTCGGGACTGGAGCTTCAACCACTGCGATTAGGCAATGTAGATTATGAAGCTAATATTGTGGCTGCTAAACTGCTAAACTACTGTAAGAAACCTTGGCCCAATCAAATACTGGCCACCGGCTTTCGCAAATTCATTAAATTTTTGTTGAACTACTGACTAGAGAGACTTGTTTGTCATCAAAACTCAACGGAAAGTCAAACAACAAACTGCTAGTGCCCGCCGCCCACCAGAGGTGCTTTTAGTATATACTCAGCCTCGTTTGAAACTCATGCTTGATCTACTCCACAATACAATACGCAAGATTTTTCGTTTAATTTCTCGCTTGAACTAAATTTTGAAATTCGCTACTGCCAGATCCCTGCTAGTTTCCCAGCATTCGAAACAATTCATGAACCCTTCGAAGCAAAGACTGGTACTTGTGCTCTTGGTGTGAATGTTTTACTTGGAATATGTTTGAATGCCGATTCGTAGGCAGTTTATTTCCTTTTCATGAAATAGTCTCCGGGGTCCAGTATCAAGAACTGCCAAGAACAATTGGAAAGTATAGAATACGAAATTCCCCATAACAGACAAAAAGCGTCTATGTATTTCTACACTCTACACCAAGACCGGCTTGTTGCAGGCAGGTCAACCCAACATATTGGTCCATTAGTCCATTATGTTGTGCAGTTTTGTTTTGCGAATTTCAAGTCTCCAGTTTCTACAAAAGCCATTAAGTGGTTGAATAATTTGCGAGTCCGTTTAAATTGCTTCACCACTGAAAATGTGCACATTGGAGCATGGTCTTGAAGTCATTAGGAGTTTATGTATTTATTTGATTCTTTGCGGAAGTATATACAACAGATGAATTCCGCCCAAAGTAAGTGGGGAGACTTTCTTTGAGACAAGGCTGAGCAGACATTATGGTGTATTGATTCCGTCAAACGACGACGACGTGAATGATTAGCGATAATATAATTTGATGACGGACGGGGAAAGTTGGCCTCTTGCAAAGAACGCTTCCTCGCTCCTTTTCATCCATATATCCGTCCATTAATAATTTTACGTTCCTTTAAACTGAACATAATCTGATGCTAAATGAGGTCACGGGCGTGGATTTTCCACCCTTGCATTTCATCCGATATTAAGAACACGCTGTGTGTTTACAATTCCATCAGTATGACATTAAGCGCTATATTGATTGTTGTGCTCTACCCAGCTGTAACATCGCTATTTGACGACATTGTCGTTTCTACTCTAACACTTGCATCTGTACCTCATTGCATCCTTTTCATTCAAAAACAGTTCACTTGGCTGCAATAAAATAGCTTGCACATTCAGACAAAACTTTCTGTTGCTAACCCGCCCCGCAAGTCGACGGAACAATCGGATATTTTGCTCCATCTTTTCTCCATTGTCAGCAGAATTTTGTATGGAAGATTTGTGTACATGTACTGTCATAAAGTTTCGGGCAACTTCATCCTCCGTACAAGAAACACGCTTTTGTTGGTGGAATTGCGAAAGCGACAAAATGCCTTTGTGCTAATAATAGGGAGCAAGAGACTTTCGATTTTCGCAATTGTTGTAAAATTTCAACTGACTTTCATGTCAAGTGTAACAACAATTGCGAAGATAGCGTTAAAGTGGTATCTGTCTGCGGATGCTCTTTTGACACTGTTGTTGTTTTACAGGATCCGTCGTCGAAAAGCAAGCAACAAACAGTTTTTCGTGGTGAGCTAATGTGTTTATGTGTGGTTTACCCCGCATCGTAGGCGTTGTTGCTTGAGCGTTGTTAATTGAAGTTTCAATGGTGCGTTTTGATCTTGTGATGAAATTTGTGTGTTTCTCTTTTGTCGCCCTACCTGTCTCAGTTATTGATGTCTTTAACTTTTCTAAAAACTCAATAACCCTATTGTACGTCAATTATGCCAGCTCAAATCGGATATGCCGCCTTAAAGTTGTCTATGGGCGTGTTCTTTATATCTGCAATAACATAACTGTTATCTAGTTTACAACTCACTGTTATTCGCAAATAAAACGACTTGAAAAGTGTAGCCATAGCTCACCACAAAAGAGTGAAGAGAACTGCCTAAACTTGGAACGGACAGCTTCATTCTTTTTTACGTCCGTTGCAAATCGAGTTTGATGAGCTATTGCTTCACATCTTGTTTATTTCCTTCTTGCTGATCGCTCACGAAAAAACGATCACAAAAGGATGAGGATAGCGATAAAACTTTGTGCTCTGCTCTGGTGAGGAATTCATCCCCATTTTCGCATACCTCAAAAAATGACAACAGACTTGAGCAAAGGTTTGGTCCCATGTATGCACCTTGTACATAGACAGACATCTGCGGGAATCGGCATTGTCCCACTCTAGCCGTAAATCCAACAAACCATTGAAAGACAGACGGCTCTTTTAGAGCATCCAATCTTGTGAATAGAACTCAAATTTCTTGCAAAAGAATCATTGTAGCGGATCCATCGTTCAATCTCTTCATGGACATTTTTTGATGTCGTGTAACGCCAATCTATCTTTTAGTTCCAAATTTCCAACGGAATTGTAGTTAGAATGACGCTCACTTGATAATTTCTAAACCTGGAATGCCTGTTAGTACATATATATTCTTCTGGAAGTTTTGTTGAGACATTTTTAGATTGTGAGGCTTACAGAAATCGTTCTCTGGAAACGTGTGCATATTCTGAGCAAACAGGGTAATCCAGGTTCCTCAGCTTTATCCTTGTCATGAAGAATGTTGCGCGAATAAATACCAGTTAGCCTCAATCCAGAGACCAAAATCTTAACAGCAACTACATGGAACGGCCACATGATCATTTCATGGATTCAATTTATGGCAAAAACCATCTTCACGCCATAACATGCCCTGAGTACATGCCATGTATTTCACCGTATCAGCTCCATGTTCGCCGTAGGAAAATCCACTTTCTTCATATTTTGCCATTTACCGGATCGGTAACCAAGGCGTATCACCATTACAGTTTCATGATGGCAAGATGATGGCATTTCCCTCATCCCGGAGCAATATCCGACTATAAGACGGTAGTGTGTATAGTCCATTGCCTCATTAAATTCCTTCTCAAATGGAATTTAGCCAACATTTACTTCCTATCATAATGGCACCACATCAACCAACCTTTACGTAAACTTGCCACACTATTTCCTTTAACTCGTAACCAATTTGTTCTCTCGACAAATTTCATCCAGAAGCCAAGCTCTACAATTTTCTGTACCGAACATTTTGGCCTTGCTCCTCTTCTTTGGTAATCTTTGCTTGGCTTATCCACATGCCGTGTTTCAAGTCAAAACACCATATAAGAATAATTTCCAGAACCAAAGTTATCTTTGCGTCAGCCAGACGCTCCTCCTGATCGGCCTAAAAGATTAGCAAAAGAATTGGCAAAACGACATTTAAGTCAGATGCTTCAGTCACATTTCAAGCTAATGTCATTATGCCAAAAATAGTAAACGATTAAGTCATTAGTCTTGTTGCTTTGTTGTCTACTCACTGTGTGGCTGCCTTGCATCCAATTAGTGGACAGGTATACTGACTTTATGGTCACTTGCTAGAGACATTAGTCCTCACAACCAAAGACGGACGCACTCAAAAGGCTCATGTACCAGGAGCTGTCCAAGTGGAAACGCAACAAGGAGACAGCCACAGCGTCAAATACAGTATTAGTTTCAACTATGAAACAGTTGAAAAGTAGCATTTTGGACTACCTGTGGAAAATGGGTATGGGCCCGATCAAAGACAAACGGATCAATAATCTGTCCTCATGATTAACCTTATGAATGATTGATACACATTGTGTACCTTTACACACACATGCTTCGTCGGTTCCCTCTCTCTCATGTGTCATGCGATTCCAATATTCCAAACTTTTGCCAATACATATAGCCTTCAACTCTTCTTCTCCTCCTTCCCGGGTATGGGTTCCAGTTTCGGTCATGCAGACCAAGCAAGCAACCACAACAACCACCAAGGACAATTACTTTTCCCAGGCACCAAGTGGTGGCAATTACATTTCTCCTCTTACATGCACAACTCCTTATTTCCTTCCATCCAAGCACTAATTAAGTTAAACACAGCAGTTTTGACGCACCCAAAAATTCAATTTGTGCTTGTAAACAGGTAATGTGTTTAAATGTAGCTCGCTCGCTATCCTTTTGTCGGCTAGCAAAAGTACAAAATGTAATGCTAAAATCTCGTTTGGCCAACAAACTTTGTCCTTGATTGGTAAACGTATTCAATTTCTTGGGCAAAATTAGTGTGAATTTTGTATGCCGCCACAGGAGTCTTCGCAAATGTATACAGTGTATATATATGCATTCATTCAAGTTTTATTACAAGAAAACGATTCAGTCAGAGGGAGAGAGAGTTATTCAACTTTTTCCTTGTGATTCCATAAAAGGCCGTTTTTACGGCAGTAAAACAGTCACCCGTGTTTCTTGTTACTGTCTCTGCCAGGGAGAACCAAAGGCTGGTTCTTGATTCCTGAATTTCTTTTTATCGGCAAAAGTTCAGGAGATGTAAGACTCTTCATGTTTTGCCCGTTTTTGTACGTACACAATCAGTTTTTTGAACGCCGCAAGGAAAAACGAAAAATCGTTTACATGTACAGTTGTCTCCTCCAAGGAAATGCACGCCGACATGAATTTTTATTTTGTAATCAAAACTTGCATATTTCATCCTTGCCTCATCATCAGTTCATCCATCCAATAAAATCTTGTTCTTCTTGTCAGAAGACGTTTAGGTAACAACCTTTTTTAGGAACCTGAACCGGTCCACTTTAAAGCAACGTTACATGTATTAGATAGCCGTTTGTTACGTCAGCGCAGGTCGAGAGGGAAATAAATACCAACTCCCGTATTAAAATAAAATGATAATAGTAATAACCTGTTGTTTTAAAAAGTCTTTGCTCTAAAAAAGGCAAGTTGTTGATGATTCATTTCTATACGTTTCGTTCCGAAGCGGTCTTTGCTCCACTATTCTTATCGAATTCCATAACGAGCGAGAGTTTACCTGCTACAAGCCCTAGGTCAGCACCAAGCCACTCGATATGGACAATACAGCTTTTAGCTATGTGTTTCCTTGGTTCCTTGTTCTAAAAGCTATAAAAGATTTAAGGAGTAAAAATAGGGCGTGTAAACAAAGGTTATCAGCTTCCAATACTACAATGTGACCAAAATCCTGCCCTGACTTACGAGTCTGGCGACGACGACACCTCGCAACCAAATGACCAGCGGTCAAATACATTCTGTCATAAACGTCATAAATTTTTTGCCAATTACGCCTCCGTCCAAAGGTGCATTGGGCATAATGTACCATTACATCATTTGCGTCAGCTGCTCGAGAATACACTGCCTAATTTGATTCGTTTCCACAGTTTCACTACTTGAAGTAATAACAGCAGTGAAATGTATCCGATTTGGTACCGTTCGTTCCTCCTACCCGAACTGCAGGCGCCAACAAATCTCAGGTCCAGTACCAGCCATATTTTAAAGCTTTCTGCCGGCGTCAACCGCTGCACGGCAATTTACGAAACCAATTTAATTGTTGGCGGCTCATTGAATTAATTCCAGCTACATATATAACGAGACGGAGGTTTAAAGCACTTTGCACCGCTTCTTGGAATAGAGGTAATTACGTTTCTCATAAGCAGACCCGAGGCTAAAGCTTTCCCCCTTAAATATGAGTCAAGGATGTTTTACGTAACCTCCACTTGTGGAACTGCTGGTTCTGCTGAAAATGTAAGTGGAATTTTGTGGTGAAAGTAACATGCATCGTCACTTGAAAGGCTTTGAAGGACCTTGCAATTACATAACATGAAATAATAGTCAACTTGTTACAGTCCTGGACCCAGGGCAGGGAATGAATTTTTCATCTCCACCATGAAATTTTCCAGATGCATTCAGGCATTATTCCTGATTACTTTAGAGTTGTAATGCCGAAATAGCGCAAGTGGATTAAAATTTCAGTCTCTCAGCAATAAAACGGATAGCCTCTTCTCGCATTACATTGCATTGCACGTTGCTGTCTACAAAGCTCGTCCTCGTCCACAAAGTTTACCAACAGCCTCTTTTCGTGGATTCAAAAAGACGAGAAGTAAAAGTGACCTAGTCTACAAAAAAACTCGATGTACTAACATTGAGGAATATTCTGGACGGCAACTTTGCCCAAAATTCGGTGGTTCGGGCTTTTCCTATTTGTGCGTGCACAGAGAGAAAGTCATTCTGCTTAAGAGAGCGAGTTGGAAAAGAGGGGAAGTGGAAGGGGAGGAGAATGTTTTGGGGGAATGAACTCTAGCACATAGCCGGGTATACATGGATTCTGATAGAACCGATTTTGGATATACCAAAAGCGTACTGCATGGCCTACTTGCGCTTCGTTGCCGCTGCACCAGTGACTCCGCTAAGAGTATTTTCCGGGCTTTCCTCGGTGCGGAAGTCGATATTCTCTTTCCCGCACGCACTCACACACACACACAACATGGCCCTTACATGCGTAAATGCACATCTTGCTCATTTCTTCTCCAGGCAGTTCCCATTATAGCTGAAGTCGTTACTGCCGACTGACTCGGAGTTGAATACCCGGCTCAAAGACAGCACCGAGACTCACGCAAGCAACTTTATATGCTTACGCCCTGCTGTGTGAGACATGCTCTTCTCGCCGTTCTTGTAGCCAACCCATGCATGCAGCACGAATAATGCCCGTCCCTCACCAATGGACTCCTTCCATAAACATTGACTTGGAGAACAAATACCGGTAATCGCCATTTTACCCGCCGGTGCGAAGAAGCTTCTTACACGCAAACCCATATCAGGCTGACTACAACAGTCTCAGCAAACTTGCCATGCTTTGTATAAACCGGAACTTATCCCAGGTGGTTTCTGATTGAACAACTTTCTCTATTTATAAAGCTTTCACGCATACACGTCCGCACAATAGTAACAACGAGAGCTGGAGGCAATGGCAATTGTAATTCAATCGAAGAGCTTCTTCCGCAGGCCCATTCTTGCAGTCGATTTCGACTGAGCTCTCATCCTTTGCTTACATACTACTACTGCTCGCTACACACACTTCTCGTAAATTCACGATTCGGCAAGAAAAAGTATATATACTTGCGGAAGAGATTCTGTTTACAAAGCCAAGTAAGTATATTTGTGTTGCACTGGGAAATTACAAACAGCAGCCGCACGTGGCACGTGGCCCGTATTCTTCTTGAGTATTTAGCTCTTGGAGATTCCAGAATGTTTTCTCAATGTGGGTGTATAGCTTTCCATGATTGGTGAAACAGGGGCATGAGAACCAAAACAAAAATACGGCATATTTGCGGGTCAAGCGATTTCATTGCATCAGATTCGGAACTGCCGAAAGTTGGACAGACTGGCCAACATTTGCAGCACTGAAAAAGCAAATGTAAACGGCATTAGCAACAGCTGTGAGTTATACCGTTCATCTGGTATACAATGTGAGGACCTTTGAACCGGAAGGAAAAACGACATTCTTGTTGAGATATGAAGGCATCTTCCGTGGAATCTTGATTTACCACACGGAAACACACCATGTACGCTATAATAAATGGAATGATATTCTGCTTGGGCGCCAGTCTTCCCAGCTCGTCATGGATGACTGAAAGCTGGAGATTCTCCCGCCCAGTTGGCAACAGCAGTTTCCTTGGAAAATACAAAACTTTCCCCGTGTACTTTCCTTTTAATGGCAGTTTCTTCCTGCACGCGCTTCGCCTTTCTCAGATAAAATGCCGCCTGGATACTGCATAGACAGTTTTTCACTGTTAGTAGCAGCAACGCCCCGTCATCTTCTTTCTGAAAGACCGTATGCGTAACATGGAAAGCCTCTGAAACACCCCCACTCAGGAACTGCCACACTGGATCTCTTAGCGCCGAAAATGCGAGCTGCCGCTGCACGCGTCCCATTTATCGATCAGCAAAAACCAGAGGGAAATGCGAAAGCTCTACCAAAAACCCGTCCAACTCCAGTACAAACTAAATCTCTACAGAATTTCTACATTTCTCCATCCATTTCCCTCACACCTACAAAACTTAACGACTTTCCTGGTTTCAACTGTATTTTAATCTTTATCTTTTGGCTTACCAGGCAGCGTTTTATGACCAAACGTTTGAACCCAGTCCCAGTAGAAAATCTAAGCATTTCCGGTGCTACAGTAGCACTCGGCAGTCTTTTCAAACTTTGCAAAATACCAGTTTGACACATATTTGTATTTTATCCCCTCAAACATAAAACGTTATGGCCATTGTTGACGAACATTTATTTGGAGGCAAGCGCACAACACTTCAGCTTACAGTACTCTGTTTGGCTATCCATATGCTTGTACCACCACTAAATATTTACGACTTCAATTGCTTGCTTCCCCGGTTTCTAGTCCTGGTTTTTCCTCAACCCAACCAGTTTTGCAGTATCAAGGAACTCGAAATCGAGACTCCCCAGTCAATCTGGGGCTAGAGGCTTTTTGTTATAATTTAAAACCTAGGAGACCTGCAAATGTCAATGTTTGGACTCGTACATGATGTCTGCCACTGTTGTTTCAAGATCAAATTGAGATGGATACATACAGTGGACAAAACACGTCAGTTTTTGCCCAATGTCAAACCAGGCAGTGTTGTTTTTTGACTGGCAAAAATGCCTCGGAGGACATAACAAACTTACTGGCTTACACTTTCTTGAGGTCACCAAGTGACCAAGTCTCTAATGTTCTAGCAAGAACATGAGTGGGGTCGTAGTAAGTGCTCGTGTTGGCGTTTACACATTTTACCTGGTAAGAAGGCCTGGCTTCTACAAGTTGACAGAAACTGTGTGGGACATTTTGCCTCGTGCTTAATTTAGCTGTTACACGTCACGTACCCTTACATCGGGCAAAAGAATATCTTTTAGAAACCAGAAACTGGATCGTGACTTGGAAGTTATTGGGCTACTTGAGCTACTTCTTTTCACGGGAAAACTTCACATGTGTTTGCTCTGAATCTTGCAATATTTTAAAGACCATGCTCATGCTTTCCCGGCTTTAGGATTCTATAATGTAATCTCGATTCTATTCACTTTTCTCGGTTGTTTCTACCCACGTAGGAAATACTGATAAGACGTCAACATTCCCCCAGGAGTCTGATGCATATTCGCTTTTCACGTTTCCACTCGATGGTAATTGTTTGGTCCAGTCCAGAACTTATCGTCCCGTTGCGAATATTCATTTCTCTCGCCTTAGTTTCCACAAACAGTTTTCAAACTTTATGATTTATTGCTTCATTTAACTATATCCCTGTTCGCCATTTAATCTTCCACAACTTTCTTCACTTTTCTCTCACTCATGGCTTTTGCAAAACTATCCTTTCGACCTGCAAGCTTCAACATACATGGTTTGTTCTGTTTTTTTCAAGCGAAAGTTTTCTGTTGTACGATGTGAGCTGTTATGCGTACACAACTTTGCCGTGCAAATAGTTTTTTAACTTGGCTGATATTCGAGCAAACGGTTCTGGAGTTTTCTGGATATTGGTTAGGCAGCGACGTGAGTAAGATAATTTAGGTGGATTTTCTAAAATCTACGCATTGAGAAAGGTAGTACTCTCTCAGCACACATACATTCATGCATTTCAGCGAAGCACTTCCGCTTGCCAGGTTATTGATTCAAGTGGCAAGAAGTTTTAAGGGCTTGTCAAAAACATGTGTCTGGCGTAGCATTTACTATTTACAAACACTAACTGAAATATTAGCACGTTCGGTTGAGTATTCTAAACAAATGCGGCAGTGGATAAGTTTCACTTCCAACATTTGTAGTTTGATTTTTTTATGATATACGTTTTCGCACAACCCAGGATTTTATCATGAATTTAGGCTCTTAATTGTTTTGCTAGAAGCATACCCTGGAGTCGCTTCAGAAGTCTGCTGAAAACTTGCATATTCCACAGCTGCGATCTTTTTGGTACCGAAACCGCACCAGTTTCTGGGAAACATCTCAAAATCCTATTTTTGCCACTTGGGAAAACATCGGAATTCGGAATGTATCAGCGTCGTGACTAAATCCAACTAAAGTGGACAGGGTTAAACTACAGCTCTATCCGAGAAGAAAAACTTTCAAACAAAATCTTTAGTGCAACCATTTCAACTGCAGGATCAGCGGTTCCAGTGAAGCTTGAATTTTTCATCAGTTGCTCTCACCCATTTCATCTTCCTTGACCGATCATTTCTGCTTCGCCTAGCAAAATCCGTTTGACGGTTAAATTGGACAACCAGTCCACGTCTTTCATCAGCAGCTTATTCCAACAGCCTTTCCGGTGTTGAAGTTCTTTCGGTCTGACTGAACTAAATTTTCCGCAGTTGATTGGTTTCGACCTTGACCACATCTCTCGTTGAGCTGTTGTTACCGAAAAAGACTTATTGAGGATGCAAACCACAACAGCAAGCATTTGATAGCAAAATTGGCGAGACATGTCAAGCAAGCTTTGCGGATTTTTTCGAAAGGCTTGAGCTGGAAAATTTCGTAAATTTTGCAAGGTATTTTCGCCTCCGGTTCCGACTGCGCTTAAGCTCTTAACAAGATGAGCTGACACTAACTCCAGGAAACTTCCGGGATATTTTGGGAGAAGGAGAAATGCTTGCAAAATTCTAATAAGAAAGCTGTTGCCCAGGTAAGAAGGCCTGTCCCGTAGTGAACTTGAGCCAAATGAAATTGTTTTTTATTTCCGGTTCACTCTATAAGACGTTTCCAGCTTCCACCACATCAGCAGATTATTTTTGCCAAACCAATTTTTCTTGTTTCCTCCACATTCTTTATTCCATTCAGCAAAAAAGCGGATCTGAAAAATAATGACTCTAGCCTTTTATCTACGGCTTCTTCATTTCCAAAATTTACCTTACATTTTACTGATTCAAAAGCTTACCGTATGGGAAATATCGCGAATTAAAGTTAGAGCTGCTTCTGCTTCTGTCTAACTGATGTAGATACTCATGACATGTTTTTCAAACATGTATTCTACCAAAATGTATAAAATTAATCAAGCGAAAGATGGAAATCTTTTTGCTTACTTATATGCCCAAAACCGGTGATAGTAGAATAAAAAGAATGGCTCAAACTTTATGGCGAGCACAATTATATCTTTAAGCTTCAAATTAACGGTGGGTAGCAATAAGGCGTGAAAGATCAAAAATTGTCGTTTAAGAGTTATGAAAGATCTATGCCATTTAGCTAACCACGAACTGAAGAGATGATTTCTTTTATTAAAATGCCCATGGTCATGAACGTCGAAACTTATTGTCGTGAATTTTTTGGACTAGAATGTTTTGTATTCTCTGGTGCCCTTCATGTACAGTTCACGCAGCTGTGATTGTGATTATGAGTTTAAATCGAATTTTATTCACTTATAAAATTTTCTGCAATGCATTGCCTTGGTTGATCCACATCAGTTTATATTTATTTGCTACCAACTTGGCCCAAAAAATTCCTGATGGCGAGAAAAGGTATTTGTACATGTACAAACTTCATAATACATGGCTTAATGCGGTTATGCATGTTGCAAGTTTAAAAACCACAAGCCTCAAACTAATTATGTGGGAATTAGCATGCATGGCTTTTGATTATGACGACAGGCTTAAACAGTGCATAAGGTTTGTTGTAGCAAATATACGTCACATTCGGTTTGCTTAATCTAAAAAATAATTCGAGATCATTTCGAATCGATATACGTATGATTGCGTAAAGGCGTTACATACTTATGCATTTAGGAATCCGTAACGTCGGCGCTAAGCACGTGCGGAAGGAAAAAACTACTTGTCGATCTAAAAGTCTTTAGTGCATAAAGATATAATAATACATTCAAGTTTCTTACCTTTCGCCCTAATTGATTCCTTGGTATCCTGCAAGGGACTTCTGCAACTGCAATAAAAATTTTGGCAAGGGATGTATGCTGATTGCATCTGAAAAGCCGTTCAGTTCGATACCATTTCCGCCCATACGGTGTACGTTTTCCCCTTAACGTTCTTCAATCAAGTTTACACAGTGTAAAACTACACACATTTACTTCTATTCTGGTAATTACCAAGTTCCACCTGAAATGATCTGATCAGATTAGCAAGGGGTGCATTTTTCCGCTGCGTTACATTTATATGGTATTGGATTAAGGCAAAATGCGTTGTCGGTATGCCGAGTGAAATCGAAATCGAATGCGAATATTATTATTAACCCCCAGTATTCACACGTACACGCTTCACCGTGACTGTAAGGGCTGATTTCATCATTTCTTTATTACTTCCATCATACCTTTATTATTTAATCCCCTTAATTCCACATTACTAGAACAAGAGAATTTGGCAAACTTGAATCCGTATAAATACTGAGGTCGCCTTCTCGGAAATCATTCAGTTCTTCAGCTTGTTTCATCCTGAAAACATCCAATCAAACAAACAGACTTTAAGTCAAAGCAACCCTACAACATTACCATGGCTTCCAAGATTGTTCTCGCTGCCGCCTGTGTTTTGGCTCTTGTAGCTGTCGTCGCTTCCGAAGGATACGGACACGGAGGACACGGACACCAAGACTACTACGTAAGTTACCGAGCTTAAAATCCGGCAATGACAAAAGGATTACTGCCCTTACTAATAGTTGATCACTGACTGTTTAATTTACAGGCCCACCCCAAATACAAGTTCGCCTACGGAGTCAACGATCACCATACCGGTGACGTCAAGATGGCCTCCGAAACCCGTGATGGAGACAACGTCAAGGGACAGTACTCCCTCCAAGAGCCCGATGGTGCCTGGAGAACCGTCACTTACCACGCTGACCACTCCGGCTTCCACGCTAACGTCCACCGTACCCCAGGACACCACGGACACGCCGCCCACGGTCACGGACACGGACACCATGCTTACGGACAGTAATCTGCCAACAATGTATACTTCATAGACTCCTCCTCTGTATACTTTGTATCGATCCTACGAGCTATATGATCTGGAAATCTTCAAGCTTTCGTCTAGTCCTTAGAAGTAAGGGTCTGTAGATACCTATTTTCGTACTTCATTAGTCTATTGTTTTCTAGCTAGTCTTTTTCTACAAGAGCTGTTGTCATTGGATACTAAATAAAAACGTTTTTATTGCCATTTAATTTACGCCTTGTCCCCAACACATTCTTCTCGACATTCAGTTCCGTACATTCGTTTTTGATTAACAAACCTTGTATCACCATGAAACCACGACAACAGCATAGGCTGCTCAAAACCGACTAAATTGAATTCGTGTAAGTACAGGTTCCCATAACTCCCGAATGTCACAATACATTAGGTATTCAACTTTCTCTTGTTACCTTCCAAAGAAATCACATATGTAATACACAATTTTGTGTACATTATTATCTGCCACTGCCACTTTCGAGTGCGACATTTTGGCATATTCCCGGGTCTCAAGCCACCGTTGTCATTTCGGACGGATCTCTCTCTTGGCTGCGGGCCTGCCACTACATGTCAACAGTTCATGAATGGTTACACATAATCCGTTTACACAGAGGGTGAATGACTGTCAAATTGCGTGATACCTGTTTGCCATTTCCCAAAAGCGCTGGAGCTTCCTTCTTCGACAGGAAAAACCATCTCCATAAATTCTACTTATTAAGAAAACGCTCGGACTTGGTGTGTCACTAAAGAGGATTTATTATCTTCTTGCAGTCATAACGACAGTTTTTTGTTACCGAATAGAATCGCTCAGTTAGTTCAGTCAGGTATTGTAAAAAGCCAAATGAAAATACCAACGCAAAATTGTGTAGAAACATATATACAAGTAACTCCAGAGGTCATTTCGTGTCATTCTTATATAACATTCTTGTTGGTTATGACGAGCGCCAATTTCACTTGCAATTTGCAACCACGCGTATCGTTACGTATTTGGTGCAGCAACAGATAGTTTAAATTGGTCGTAAAATTATGGTAATTACTGACGCATTTAGTACTCGTACCTGAGACGTTCATTCTCCAATTCTACGCTTCAAATGCTCCTCCAAAAAAATCAGTCAGCTTTTGGTACTGCTCTCAGTCATTCAGTCCCAAAATTATGCAAACATCGAAAAGCAGGTACTGTTAGCCAAAAATAGCAGCCGGGCACAATTTGAGTAAACGGTGTGAATATAATTGCCAAATCGATGTTTTAAATGACCATAATTGCTGATGGACGCTGTGTCTTCAAAGATTAGTGAGAGAAAACTAGCAGCATATTTGGTTCAGCGGTTTGAAGCTTTAGACCTGACCTATCCCTAAAATCATCACATGTTGAAAGTAATTTTAGTATTTGCGTTTTTTGTTGAAGCTTTTGTGCCAACTTCAAGGCTACAAATAAGTATATCTGCTATGTTACAGACATGGCTGAAAAGTTTAAAAAGTTGTACATGGGTCAACCGTGATTGTTAAAAGGTTTGATCTACTTTTACAAAAGAACCCTATACAACTATAACGATCACCGGAAGCCAAACAAGAAACTAAATTAAAGCTGACGAAGCAGTTCAAAGCGATGAAAACTTTTTAAAAACAATTTTTCATTGCATCTCAACGTTACGGCTAAACAAATTCTTACCACAAGAAGTCTTTCTTTGCTGGCTCAAGGCTTCCATGCGTCAGCAGCTTCACGAATGGCTGGCTCCTTACTAACTTTCTCAACTTCCGACATAGTGTCCCGACACAGTCCAATTTAATCCGACTGTGATAGAAGGCTTGGTTATGGAATTATAGTGGCTGTTTTTAAAGATTTATTGAAAATGCAGAATCAAATTTATCCACTTTCCTTTGGAAAAGAATTACGGACAATTTCCTGGATAATAAGCGCTCATCTTTCGAGATAAGAAACCGTTTTGAAGTTTAAACAATCACCAATCGTTTCAGTACACAGTTTCAGTTCGTTTACCATACTCAACTTTTAGATCGAAAACTTCTGTCGAAATCTTCAAAGCCTGGGGATGTGGAATTTTCGTCTTCCAGTTATATCCGCCTTATCTTTCTTCACAGCTTTCCTCTGGCCGATAAGGAAAACTTTTCCTTGATTGATTCAAGGTTATACTTTCTTTGGACGTCTTTACTTCCTCTCTTTCAAGCTTCAAGCTGCAGTACTTTTGCCTCCTTGGACTGGGTCAGAGCGGAGGATTACTATCGGCATCCAGTTCAGTGAACAGTAGCTAACGTCATTTCCCATCGTTTGAGAGCACTAATGAATGATTGACCATTAAATGCAGGCAGTGGGAACGACAAAATCGGCGTCCAGCTGATAGACAGACCTTGTTAGCGTTCCTCTCACACAGACTTGACATTGACACTTGGGAAAAGAATGGAAAGAAGAAAATCCAGTTCAAACTTAAATAAGGCATAATATGTGCGAACCAACTTATCTTTTAGCCTTGTTTTACCCATTTTCTTCCCATTCCCTCGTGTGTCATGGCGTCCCTGCCACTTTTTGTCTCCTACCTTGATTCTCTCTAAACTTTCCCTGGAATCCATAAAACATGCACATGACCGCCCAACAACCGCCGGTCTTTTGCGGACTGTGAGTCGCTTTGATTATGCTGGAACATGCCCTCCCACTTGAATACATGCCATAATATAAAATCTTGAATTCATACTCCCTAGAACTAGCTTAACAGCCGTGTACCTGAAATTGGAGCGAAGCGAAAAGAGTTGGACCTGAAGAATCATTTCACCGTATTAATTTGCTGGATTCTTTGCTTTACTTAAACTTGTTGGAGTGCGAATTCTTGCTCGATTATGCTTTTACTCACGGCTTTATTTTCTTTGCCCAGATACCGGCTAGAGCTAATAAAGCTGAACCTGATTGCAGAAACAGTGAGAATTTTTCAAGACCTTCTCTGTGTGAACCAAATTTTGCCAATTTGGACGACACACTCGTTAATACTTTTGCTTTAATTCTGTAAAGGAATCAGTTCAATTGCATGAAGAAAAATGTCATGAATATTTACTCTGGCTCCACATTCATTGTCGTCACTAGCCTGCAAAGAAATATGCTAAAAGTTTTTGTATTTTCAGATGCGCACAGCTTAAGAAGTTCTTAAACCAGCCAGAGAACATGAGGTAGAGTAGAGCTGAGAGTGCAGTACTTGAACACGCTGTAGAAATCGATGGCAAAAATTTTAGAAAACTCCCAGAAATTTGAACTGACGCTCAGGTGATTGGGATGGATCGATCCTCCTCAATCTTAATAGATCGATTACACACGTCTCGGAGAAATAATTTAACGTTTACCTCTCTTTCTGATTTTCTGTTTCCCACCTCTTCTGTACTTCGTCTATCTTGATTATCTTTTCATTAACTTCTTATGTGATTGATTTTTGCAGTCACTCATGCTGACCATGAACTTGGACAATCACGTGCTACTTCTTATAGCCTACATTTTTTTGAAATCTTGAAGTCGAACATGATAGCTTCGTAAGGGAAACCTGAAAGCCAAAATTCACAGTTTCCATCATCTTCCAGGGTTACGTCAGTAGATGAACATATCACAAACGGTTTTTACTTGCCGGACCTCCCGTAACCTGGTCATTTTTTCAAACTCCACTGACAGCTAGATGACGATAATTATGATGGATCGTCATTCCTGTTTCCTTAATTTGCTCTGTGGACTTGGGAGCGTACTATTCATAATGGTCGAATCAAGCAGCCGCCTCTCGAACGTCTCCCGCTGAATCCGCTTTGGTCCCCTCATGACACCCGGCTTACGTAAAAGCTTTGAAAGCGTAGAGCGTCAGAAGAATAGTAGTAATTGGAATTCTGTGTACTCTGGTGCATATTATTCAGGACATTGGTGTGGAATTCCACCACTCGACAAACTTTATGTTCATGATCTGACACGTACACGATAGTCCATTAAACAAATGCTCCAGCAGTTCCTCTTCTCCTATCTTTCATTCATGAATATGACAAGTCTCATGGAGCTTCAAACATATATACTGGAACCGAAAAGCTGACCGAGGGCATATCAGCTGACCACTGGCTTCACCATTTGGGTCTCGCGCATTCCCTTCATATTTTAAAACCGGAAAGCTCGAGTAAGCTTGCTTCCCTATACAGAAAATATTCCAAGTGGCTGCAAGTCCAATATGATTTTATGTGCATTCCAGAGGTTCCAGTAACCCCATAGTCGTCGCTTTTTCTTATTCAAGTCTGCAATATTTATGGTCCGCTGCATAGATTAGGAATTCCATTGCGTGGGCATCAATACAAGTTTCGCATCCATCTCCAGCTTCATAGCCACCTCCTTTGTAGCCTCCAGCTCCAGTTCTAATCTGTGGTTTCAACTTGACCAGTCCAGCTTGTTGTCGACGACGACAGAAGCCACGCTGGCCTCTGGGACTACAAAAACTATTACTTTTCGTCTCTTCTGATGCATATTTCACCGACGTCATGTTTACGAGCTTGATTCTTGTCCATAATGTTACGAGACATAATCACTATTCAACTCTTTTCTCATTCCTTACGCCAACTTTGATTACAATCCAGCTTTATGCACTCCCGGCTGATCTGGACATGGCGTTTTCTCCCTGTCGACATGTTTATTCCTTGTAAACTGCCACAAAAGGTCATCATGACACATTTGGAATTGTGTCGACTCGAACACATTCTTCTTCCAGTTTTTGTTTCTTTCATTTCTGGGACTCGCGTAATTCCTGCCTTTGCCCTACCGACCGCTTTATTACTACTCGCCACTTTGCTTGGTCTACTTGAATCCGAATTCAGCATAAATCCATGTCGACTCGACTGCAACTAAAAGGCGGCGATGCAAGTCTTACTTGCTTCATATCTGCATTTTTCATCTCGCCTTTTCCGGCCATTCCAACAGCGCCGTCGACCTCCTTTACTCAATTGCACTGCAACAACAACGTATATAATGGAACGGGTCACGCGATTTCGGTAGCGACCGCCGGCCGTGGTCGAATTGCAAAAGTAGAAACCGCAAGTTAACTAGTAAAATATCTGTCCTACAGTTTTGAAACAATTTCGTCAACGAAATTCAGGTTTCTCAAGTTTTTACCAATCTTGGGATAATACTGTTCCATTAAATGTTACTTTGAAACTCTTAAGAATTGTTATCGAAAAAGCTTATCTGCTGGCATTCCTAAATCTAGAATTTGCGAACATTTCGAATGCCAGAGGTACTGGTTTGTATTCGGAAAATCGAATGAGCGCGCCATCTATTGAGCGTGTAAGGACCAAGAGGGGAAAGCCCTACATGTCGCGCTAAATTCAAAGCTCTAGGTGTAATTCAGGAGCAGAAATTTTAACTTTCTTGTCTTGTGTAAATTGACAGATTCTCAAGACCATATTTTAGTTAATGTTGTTACTCCAAGTGAAATATAATGTACGCAAGATGGTAAACTGAAGACAGTGCAGAGGTTTCAGTACTTTGAAGTGATAGTAATGCTACGAGCAATAGCCGAGTCACTTGGCAGCTCCAATCTTGTTTGCTGCTACTTCAGCAGCGTTTAGTTGACTTCAAACAAGTGTTTTAGCGCTGCGGAAATTGTTTCCACGATGGATGGAGAACTGGGAGGTTCAGAACGAAATGGGATATCCAAAATACGGGATTTAATACGAAGGCAGAGACAAGAATCTGATGGAGGATGTGACGACACTTCTTCAGAATTAGAATTCACTTACGACGATGCTGATTGTTACGCCAACGAAATCTCAGAACTCTATAGTTATACAGAACTTCCCGAATTCAAACGCAATTATGCTGCATACGAAGTGCTTCTGACGAGATGGGGAGTACCGTTGCAATGGCAGCGGCAGTCGGTGGACACCAGAAAGGCGACAATTTTAAGACTTCTGAACCACCTTGAACTATCGGATAAAAATGAAAGAACTGACGCTGCCAAAGCTATTCTTTATATTGCCCAGGTAAGTTTTAGTTGCATCCCTGCCGGGCTAGTTTCTTTGGGATGAGCATTAACACTGATTGTATATCTTTTCAGGGTTGTTGGTCGGAAGTCCAGTCAGAGCAAGAACAACAACAATGGACCAGAGACAATGTCATGTTGCTATTCCAGAATGGGATCTTTCATGCTATGGTTGATCTTTTAAGTTTAGAGATGGAGTAAGTTGATTTGAGAAAGTTTAAAAAATTGGAGATTTACTTAAATATTTACTCGCTGGTGCCATTTTGCAGTGTTGAGCCAAATTCAGCGCGGAAACCTGCTGTTAGTTTAGCCGATTCAGCTGAGCTGAGGGTTATTCTTAGTGTTCTGTACACCATAGTTGAAACGCTTCGGGCCAACCCGGAAGATGAGAGCGAAGACTTCCTTGAAATCAGGAATACTTTCAAAGCAGAACTAGGTAAACGATGACTACAGAGGATGCTGTTAAAAGCTAAATGTCTGAAATAGATGCTGATTTGTGATCTACTTTACAGCGCAACCGTTTGGCGATGAGCTTTTAACACTCAAGCTGTTCAATATGGTCACAAAGTTTTGTGGCGGTTCAGCTCCTCATTTTCCAATCAAGAAGGTTTTGTTACTCTTATGGAAGACTATCTTGTTATCACTCGGCGGTACAAATGAGCTCCGAACATTTAAACGTGAGTAATATGCAGTCATCGTCATATTTTCAATTGTTGTTTGAATATAGGCTGATTATGATTTGCTTTTTGCTTCAGAGCAATACCGATCGACAGCAGGTCTGTCGCCAGTCAAAGAAGATACTTTGGAAGTATCGAAAACCATGCGGGCTTCTTCACCACCAGCAAACGCAAGCGACTTGCTAGATAACCAAAGCGAAAGAAGAAGCCTGCGACCATTGCGTCGGGTATGTGCTGTCGGTATTCCTAGAAACAGATGAAAAAATCATGGTTAAGATAATCTCATAGTGTAATTTTCGTCTTGCAGCAAAGTCTAATCAAGCAGAGTAGCTTAGATGAAACCGCGACACTAGATCTTGAAATGAACGATCAAGTAGATGATGAAATGAAGGAAATAGAGGAGCGAAGAGCTATGGAAGAATCCGGAGAATTACCACAGCCTCCATCTCCGCGACCAATGACTCCTATTCCCCAAAGAAATAGAGGTATAACGAATAGTGAAATACTAGTTCATGTGCTGTCCGTAATCTTCACAGACAGTTTAACAAGGAATGTTTGTTTCAGGGCTTCCATGGACACCTAAGGTTCGACAGAAAGATTTGGATGTTTTCTTAGAAAATTCGAGAATGAAATTCGTGGGATTCCCAGTTCACGGAGATCGGGATACACTGGCTGGGCTACCCGCACCGATTCACGAAGGTGTCAGAATTCTAAAGCAGGTACTGCAATTCGCTACAATCAGCCAAGAATCGTGTTTTACCCCTGAAGCTAATCTTTTGTTTGATGTTGCAGCATATATACGTTTCTTTGACTGAATGGCAAATGACTCGAGAAGAAGAGCTATGGAAGTGTCCGTTATCAAAGAAAGATCTGGACGCAGACAATAATAATACAGCCGTTGAAGCTCTATATTCAGCCATGCTTCCCAATTTACCGCAGTATATCATTGCTATGTTGAAAATCTTACTAGCAGCTGCTCCAACTTCGAAGACTAAATCTGAGTCAATCAACATAATGGCTGATGTTCTACCCGAGGAAATGCCGTAAGTGTTCACTTTGTGCTCAAATGTTGGTTTGTTATTGAGGTGTTAGTTAATGCTTCCCAAATATTCAGAATGACTGTTGTGCAGTCCATGAAGTTGGGAATCGACGTGGCTCGCCATAAGGAGATAATCGTAAAGGCAATATCTGGAATCATCCTGTTGCTAATGAAGCATACGAAGATCAATCACGTCTACCAGTTCGAATTCATCTCTCAACATTTAGTCTTCGCAAATTGCATTCCTTTAGTGTTGAAGTTTTTTAACCAAAATATCACTGCCTACATCACAGCCAAAAATACGTAAGTTGAGATTCACGTACTCATGTCATGACGAACCTGAAAAATTGTCATTCCAGTTTTGTTTTGCAGTATTGCTCTTACGGATTTTCCATCATGCGTTTTGGATGAACTACCTGAACTGACTCCAGAAAGTCTTGAGCTTGGTGAACCTCAGCCGTACTGCTGGAGGAACCTGTTTTCCTGTATCAACCTTCTTAGAATACTCAACAAACTTACAAAGTGGAAACACTCCAGAATAATGGTAACATTCAAGATTACAAAATATAGTGTTTGGTGATTGGTGAACCGAATCACATTCTTATTTTGACTTTTCAGATGCTAGTTGTATTCAAGTCAGCTCAAATTCTGAAAAGGTCACTGCGAGTGAAGCACCCGCTTTTGCAACTGTACATTTTGAAACTTTTGAAAATGCAAACAAAGTACCTTGGACGGCAGTGGAGAAAAGCTAATATGAAAACTATGTCAGCTATTTATCAGAAAGTTCGCCATCGGCTAACCGACGATTGGGCTTACGGAAATGGTAAGAGCGTGAATTCAGCCTACTTTTCATTTATGCTTCTAAAGTCACTAAACGAGGCTTTCTTGCCGTAGATCTGGACGCTCGTCCCTGGGACTTCCAAGCGGAAGAGTGTGCACTAAGGGGAGCAGTAGATCGCTTTAACAGTCGAAGATACGGTGATGCATCCAAAGTAAGAAAGCTCAGTGATTAGTTTAAATATTAGTTTAAATTCTCAAGTTCAGTATTAATGACAGCTTTGTTGGTACAGCTTCTTCCGGACTTCGAACCTACGGACAAATGTATAACCAGTGTTTTAGGCGACCCTGTTCAACTTACAAGTACCTTCAAAGAAAACTATGAAGTTTGGTTGGAGGAAGAGGTATTCAATAACCCAGTGGATTGGGACGAGTTGATTCGTTCTAAAGGCTATTCGTAATCTAAATTAAGACCAGAGCAGCTGAAATCAGTCTGTTGCATCATGTAGATCAGTATTTTGCGCATAATTGATTTTTCTGTATTGCATTTAAACTCTTTTTGTGATGCATTTTGTTTGCTGCGCCTATGCAGTAGGGCTCTGACAAGATATTTCAAGCAAGTCATTAGTTTTTCTCTGTACGTAAGTACTATTGACAACGCAGTAGCTTAATAATCATATTAGTTGACCTACTGTGTATGAGTAATGTTGTTAACTTTAACGGTCGTTATGATACACCATTTTACGTAGCCATGCCCTGAAAGCTTTAGCAAATATTACCACATTAAGGTATATTTTAGAAAGCCCTTGTTAAAAAGTTTGAAGCGATATTTGTACCACTTTAACTCGATCGTTGGCGTACCAACGGTTAATGGAGTTTTAGTTGTTAGCTCTTTTTCTGCTGCAAGAACTCGTACATTGCAATAGTTACTAATACCCTGTTGTTTACTTAGACCAGTTTTTGTGATGCCTCTAAAGTTGCTTACAAAAGCAATGAGTATGCTTTTTCTGGTATGTGTTAGTTTGCAGAAGGTTTACAAAATGAAGAGGGAACATGAATTATCATATGGTTAACTGTTTTAAGCAAAAACAATCGTCAAACAAAGTGTTCACTCTGTTAACGTTGTCATACGAATTCTGTACTCTCGAATCAACAGCCATTGAACTGATAACTGCTAATTGCAAGTCTAGTAAGCAATAAAGTTGTCGTACTCTATCAACGAACCTTCAATTTCAGCTCTATCGTGATTCATGACACCGTCGCGCCTGAATGCCAAAATATGATGCAATCTGTGTACCACTGGCTATTAATTGAAAGAATCGCAAACAACCAGCATTTCGGCAGTCATCACCGACTGTTAGATATCCAACCAAAAGTCTCCCTCTCACACTCAGTAGCAGAGTGGCGCAGTGGAAGCGTGCTGGGCCCATAACCCAGAGGTCCGTGGATCGAAACCACGCTCTGCTATCTATTTTTGCTTGATATTTTCCTATGTTGGCGTTAGGCTGGTTTCACTAAAACATCATTTTCAAAATATGAAATAGTTTTTTCTTCCTGCAAATTTTTATACACAATATGTTACTCACCAATACCATTCACTCAATTTTGAGTCTTGAGCTAATAATTCCGTTGAATTCCTCCTGGTGTCGTTTCGAAATTTTTGTAACCCTTTAATCTAAATCAATCGAAGACGGAAGGGAGATTATGTCAAATTTCGAATCATCGATAGCCAGCAGCAAAGTGGCGCAACGGAAGCCTGCTGGGTTCATGATCCAGAAGTCCCTGAATCGAAACCAATATCTGCTGTCTTGTATGTTATTTCATGCTGCCTGCTTTCCTGTCAGCTTTCTCAGTTACCTTGATTTATCTATGAAGCTATTTTTCAATTTTCCAGCTTGCGTAACCTGTATTTCTTATCTTGAACATAATTGCCTCAATAGTAATGATATTAATGCTGTGATAACGTGTCTGTAAAAACTTGATATCTCTTCTTGCGGTTTGGCTTATATCCTGCTAACTACACATGATTCGCACTGACAGGGAATTAAAGAGAATGAGGCGCCATTTGGACTTGTAAAAACCAGGAGCTAGTTTTTTCGGTTTCAAACACAGGTTCTCTCAAGTAGTTGTTACCTGATTGACCTCGGGTTAAAGAAACACGTGTTTTTACTTGGAGTGGTCATCGTCATCTGTGCTTGAGGTTTCTGGTCCGAGCAGACTTCAGTACAGAGCGAGTACAGACAGAAGAAACGTTAATTGCTGGATGCTCATACACAGGAGCGTAATTTTGAAAAGTTGTTACTAGACTCAAGGAAGCCGGTTATTACGTTCCGTCCATCATCCAACTTAATTGTATTTACCGAGGTAATCTGCATAGACAAACGTTTTTTCAAGAGCAGTGGTGCCATTAAATCTGGGCATTTGATCCAGCCTACACACGCTTAACGACCTGCCGACACCAAATTGTATCTTTCTTGCTCCAAAACTACATTTACAAATTACCGACTTTTGTGTGATAATTTCGTGTTTTACCTTTATGACTTGTTTATGGTTTTTCGCCTTCTTTTTCTGGGCTGATGACAGGTCTTGTTGCATGAGAACTGTTGGGTTCAAAACTCCTTCTTCTGTTGAGTGTCCGTTTCCTCCGAAATTTCGATCTTGCATTCGCTTTTTAGGACTAAGAAAACGCAATTGTTAAGCTACCTTTCGTTTTTGCTGTGAGATTTTCGCGTGTTCACAGACACTTATTATGTCAAATGTAGACTTGTCGATGAGGAGTGAAGCTACCGACAATTAAGCTTTTTAAGGCGAGAAATCGTATTTACAATTCAGTTAATCTTGGCATGCTCATGGTTCATTCGTGTAATTTTTTGCTGTCTTGTTTTTTGAGGTGGGTTGCTTCGCCGGCATATTCCGTGCTCAGGTAGCATCTGTGCGACTTTGGGCAATAAAACATATAAATTCTTTGGGAGAAGTCAGAATTTCCATAATGCAACAATGAATCAAGCGGCCACCATGACCGACCGAGATGAAGATCAAGTCGTGGATGCCACAGGGAAAAAGCCATTGTTGTCCTTGACGTTAAAGGGGTGACAAAACAGGGATGTGACTCCATGGAACGCACATCGAAACAACTTGACCACCATCAGAGAAATCCGTCGGAACTTTTGAGAACCTTTAGCCCAAATGTATGCAACTCCACGCATAATCCCGCCAGACTGAACACTTGATTTTTCCTGGGTTTTTTTGCCGACTCTTGAGTAAAGTTTGTTTATACATATTTTAGCGGTGAAATTTTGGATCCTTTGGAACTTTGTATAGTGGGTGAGAGAAATGACGAATTATTATACGTTATCGGCGTGAAATTCTCCAAGGCCTCTCCACCCTTGCAAGTGTCGGGTCCTAAAAGAGAGTTGGTTTATTCCAGTTTTGAGGTCTCTTGCAGAGGCAGGTTGAGGGTATAGCGGGTAATTTGTAGGATCCTGTTTCATCATGAGTCTTTAATGTAAACAGAAAACAGTTGGATATATTAGTCTGGAGGCGGAGAAAAGTAGTGGGTCCGACTTGGCTGTCAATCTAAATGACAAGCTCTCTTTTCTTGTCACCTTACCCCTTGCTACGTGTGTCGGATTTGATCCTAATCCCACATAGCTTTCTCACACACGGCATTTCTGTTTAGACATATACATTTAATAATAATTTCCCTTCATCTCCCTCATATCCTTTTTATTAAAAGTGGATTTATTCCGTCTACTGTAAGCTTCATATCATACGTGTCTTTACGGGCCCATTTGTACCTAAACGACTGCAATCATCCCCTCTTTAATTCACTCATTCACTCACTACTACATACTACCACTATTACTATACAATATTGAACTGTCTCGAACTGCTTCATTTTTTATTGGATTTGATTGAGACCCCGCTGTGTGCTTTCGCTTCTATCGGATTTCAGTGTGGCAAACAAGTCGCTGTAATTCAAACTTGACAAATTCCTGCAATTACTCTTGCTGCAATCTAGCCAAGCCATGCGCGTCATGCCCCGCTTCCATCCACCGGTCAACTGATTGTGAAGGTTCGAAGCTGTCAAAGATTTGGACATGACGGATAAGCAAGGCCCTCGCCTACACTCCCACACAAGTGGATACCCAGAACACAAAAATTCTGTTACAAATGAGGCAAATCGTCATCTCATTATTGATGGCTTAACTTTCTAGGAAATTGCGGAACTGGAAGGACCCCTTGATTGAAAGGAACTGATATTCAGTTTCCTTTCCGTCGTCCACGCCTGGTTGCAACGGATAGATATGCCAGGGGCACGGTCCATGCAAGAAATCGGACCCAAACAGCCATGACTGACGCACCAGAAGCACACCAGCATCCGGTTTGAAACAAAAATCCTGAAAAACTATTTGTATTGTTCCCAATCAATATTCAGCTGGCTTCAGTTACACATTTAACACTTGTTTCATCTGAAGAAGGGATATTCATCAAGCTGACTGAATGTGTGGGCTGATAAACAAACACGTTTCCGTGAATCCATCCTTTGCTTCCTTACAAGTTCTCAGAATTTTCTCGCTTTTTACAACGACTCCGTCTGCTTTTGAAACGCTACCCGTCTCGTAATCGAGTTCAAAAACAGAACTTGTTTATCCATGGATGATTTTGTCCGCCCATGACACATTTCTCAGTAAGCAAAACAGCAAGCCAAGGAGCATCCATTTCGTTGGTTGAGTAATTCACTATTTTAACGTTTCAGCTCACGGCAGCCCGGACGGCTGTACATTGAAGTGTAATCAATATGGTCGTCGATAAACGATAAGTCGGTATCATCATTGGTTTCGTTGTTTACAAAAGAACGTAACTGGAACAGGCATTCACCCTGTTCCTTGTAAACTGGTCGAGGTTCCCATGATCGAGTTAGTTACATAAATAAAGCCCGTGAGAAAAGTTTAAGGCGGGAAACGCTTACATGTTTATACAGACAGCCAGCCACAAAGGAGGAAAAAAGGGTTTAAAAAATTACACGTGGTGGTGGCCAAAAACGCATCTTGAGTTCCAGAATTCCAGTTCCTCTTCTCGTCTTCTCTTCTCCAGCCACCAACGCTAAGGCTATACGTCCATGTCGGCGGCCCGACTCTTTGTGGTTGCTCTGCGAGTTGAAATTGTCCTCGAGGCATTTTCTTTATCGAGGAAACATTGTTATTATTACGACAACATTACCGAACAACGGATAAAAAGTTGCCATAATGCATAAATACAGCATGTCCTTTGTCCACAAGGGACTCTTCCCCACTTGTATGCCTCTTGTTTAATGTGCATAGTCAAAATTTTACCCGCTTCTACGTTCATTCTCTTCATTATTACTATAAACTACTTTGCCATGTTCACATCCCAAAAACACTTGTTCCAAAGTCCATCACCTTTGGTATTCCATGTAAGGCAAATGCTCATCATCTCCTCCAGCCTGGAATTATATATATTTTCTGGTATCCAACATAGCTCTTGAAACAAGTAAAAAACTATCTCAGTCAGTTAGTTTTGTGTACGAATTGCTCTCATGAAATGAACAGGTGGACTCGTCAGAAAATGCATCGGAATGAGCGAGTTGGATGAAAAACATTGAGTAACCACAGGATCACATCTTTAATATTATAAATTTCATTCTATCCAGACGAGACGTATTATGTACTAGTCGTCCTTGTCGACTTGGAGTCCATGGACTTTTCTCATAGTTTGATGACCGCAACTAAATTCAGTGGTTTTTGTTTGCTCATGCATTGCATCACAACACCTGCAGCCATATAAGACTCCTTTCGCTTTCCTCTCAACCCTTTGTGCACCTGTTGTAGAAACAAGAATGTACATATTTCCAGCTTACAATCACAACAACCAAAGACTTGCAATTTGCAATTATTCACGCCAACATCATTTTATGAACCTTCATAACATTACAAATGCACTTATAATTCCTTCCATTAAACAAGAATATTTTTGATTACTTTGCACACACCATGACTTTGCTAAGGTGCAAAAGACACTTGATTATTTAGGTGTAAAAAATATCTCCAGTTAGTTTCAGTGTATATACATTAAATAAAATTTGTCATAAACTTAAATGATGTTCAAAGTTCTTTCAGTAACCTCGATCGTTCTTTCTGCTGCTGCCTTCTTCTTCTGAAACTGGAGTCCCATAGATGGCGCCAACTGTTCAACTCCGGTTCAAGCTTTTCAAGACAAAACTTTTGGTGTCTTACCCTCCACTTTTTTTCCCATTGCCGTAACCCAGACAGTCTGGAAACTTCAAAAGCTAGAATCAAGTACAGAGTCAAAATATAAATTTCGGATAAAATTACAAGTAACAACTGAACGTGATTAGACTAAACATGTTCCATTTTGGATTTAAAAACCCATACTCGAAGCTATAATAGCCATTCAAAAATGTCATGGGTTGATGACTAGAAGGAGGGTTTTGTGCATTCTGATGCATGCGATCCTACATCTTGATAGCGACCAAGTGATGAAATAATTGGGTTGGTTATGAGAGGAAATGAGTAGAGTGTGAAAGGCATGGATGAAATACAACTTCCTTTTTTCGATAATTGTGTGGATATTTGTCCGGCAAGGGGGAGTTTAATTGCTCAATACGATTTGCTCACTTCCCCCATTTAAAAGGGACGATGGCCAGCAGCATTTACTTTTATCATGTCCCACAGAACCTTTGATTGTCTTGTCGACACTTGTGTCGATCCTAACAACAAACCCGTCATCACATCACACCAACAACTTGGACACCATTTGTTGACATTGTTTTCCTCAGTAAGGACTATAAATGTCCATTCTCCTTCAATTGTTTATCCACTATTTACAGATTCTCTCTCTCTCTTTCTCCTGTCCCACTACCAGACGACGACCCTCGGCATGAATTCAACATAATATACGATCTGACCAGCGGGTAACCTTCCATGCATTCCGGTATCCCCGCTGTCGTCTCAGACACAAAGTCCCCGCCACCGCACAATAACGCGTTTCCCGGTTCTTTCACTGTCTCCATTGTGTCTATTTATTCATTCCTCAAATAATACTTTTTGTCTCCTCCCCAAGCTTTATCCAGAAGAAAATGTGTATCCCGAGTCGCCAAGTATCGTTTGTCCATCTTTGTCAGCACAGTCTGGACAAAATCGACTGTCGCTTTTACCCTCTTCCAGCGGTAACAACTGAAAGTTAGCGCTGCTCCTGCTCAACCTAATGATTCGATTAGTGTTTTCCCTGCAGGTGGTTTTTCTCTCTCTTATTCACACCGCTAACAATCCTTGCCGCCTGTCCAGAAGCTTTCACACGTACCACATCGAATTCACGCTTGAAACACAGAAGAACGGTAAATATATTCGCTGTGTAGGATATTAAGTTTTTTAACGGGAGCATATATAACAACAAGGTTCGCAATTAAACTGATGTAGAAATAGCCAAATTCCAAACGAGCAAGGATTGAAGCCAAACCATGTACAATATCCATACAATCAATATAAAATATATCTCCTTTCTGATCGTCCGATATATTTATGAAATAGCTTTCAAGAGCCTTTTAGCAGCTATTAGCTTCTATAAAGGGAATTTTTGGTCTTCCCCGTTTAAACTACCCCAGTCAAGAAACATAAACATGGCCTATGTGCCTGTCATACAATGGCCAAATTGTTCCAATTTCTTTAGCTATTATTGATCTAAACGCCCAATTTCAAAAGAAAGAGATACTTGAACATTGTCTTTTGTTTATAGCGTTACATAAGGTTATCCTTGGACGAAATAATTTTAAAATACCCAACGTTATACAGTCAGTTCAAACATTGCGGGATCCTATACCTTTACCTTAGTGAATCAACTTTATTGCGTTTGTGTGCATAAGCAAGAGGTCGTGTTTTAAGTTTGCTTTCACATAGCCAGAAACCATGAGCATGGGACTCCGACCAGGTCCCCGTTTGTTGACAAAACTTTGGCATGACAAGTTTACTCGCTATAAAATCAATGTCCCTGTTCAGTTCAGAGTAGTAGCAAGCCTCTGAAATTAAAGTTGGTCAAAGATAAATAAACCGGAGGCCCGGTGTGAAGAGGTAGCTTTAGCACATTTATTTGTGTGTGACAGCCACCTTTAAAAGTGTGA
>JAQGBJ010000444.1:0-41479 GCA_034698345.1 Sphaeridia pumilis | reverse complement strand
ATCGAACCCGGGCCTGCTGGGTGAAAGCCAGCTATCCTAGCCACTAGACCACATGGGAGAGTTGAGAGGAACTGTTTGTTACGGCCACATAATGCATGGAATCGCCAATTTTTTATGATGACAGTATGGATGAGCACCCAGCGTCAAAAGCGCAGCGCAAAGATGTAAACAAAATTCTGCGAGCTTATGCCATTGAGCAGAACTGGTTCCAGGTTTGACTGAACTTCATGACGCCAAACTGAGGCTAAGCAACTAAATGCAGCAGTACATGTATATAGCATATTAATTTGATTCCAACCAAATTAACTTTGGCGCATATTTGTTTGGCATTTTCTGGCCAATTCATTTTTGACATTTGGCATAATTGAAATTTACAGCGAAATAACAGCTTCACAATTTGATACTCACTTTTTACTTGTTGCACTTGCCCTTCAGTCTTGGAAACATTCCCGTGTCAGCATAACAAAAAGCTTCAAATGTAGAGTAAATATGGACACCCCCAAATTTTGTATCTGTTTAGCAGATTTATTCGAGGTCAATGTGTCGGTCAAGGCAGCCTGAGCAGCGTCTTTGAACGTTGTTACTCTTTTGAAGACAGCTGATCCGCAAAATGTGATTCTGAAGCCCATATTGGAGGTCTATAACGGCATGGATTACAAACAAAAGTAGGGCGCAATTTAAAGGGATTAACAGCAATATTTATGACATTCGTATCGGATCAATGCAACTGGCGACATTTGAAAAGCGGCAAGAAATTTCTGGAAAATAAATCTCATCGTGTCCTTCATTGAGTCAGAGGTGCCACGAGCAAGTGCCACTGCTACATACAAAACACTCAACTATAAAAGTTCTTCCAGCCCCAACAGAGGCTTCAAATTCCGTTCAGAACTCTGGCCGCTTAGATCTGAAGGCAAAATGGCATTCAAATTTCAGCTGTGCATTTTGATCGGTGTGGCGGTGATGTTGCAATCTTGCTCCAGCACCGGATCTATCAGCTCCAGAGCTAGCAGGGTCCAGCAAACTGTAAACACCACGTCCATCCGTCGCAGGACCGTTTGCCAGTTTAGCAGCCAAGAGCTTCAAGACACGGTCCAAGCAACCTTCACCAGCGTCCTTAGTCATGGCGTCTTCCCACGTAAGTGCAAAGTCGACGTGCAATTTGGTTGGAATTTCTCCGATATGATTGAGTGTGTAAATCAAACTGATTAATGTTGGCAATAAACATATCTTTATAGGAAGCTGGGAGGAGCAGTTTCACCAGCTGCAAACGTTAATCACAAGCCAAGTGAGCCAACTTCGTGAAACAATTACCGTCCTGGAGCAACGGATCATTGAGCAGTCTGAAGAACAAATCTCGTCCAGCTGCGGCCAAAGCAGCTCTTCCTCCACTTCCGGAAGACACTCGTCCGGAAGGACCGTGAGGGTCGAGTCTTCTTCGGCGGCCATTTCCTCCAGGGGCGATTCTTCCCTTCGAAGAACATACGAACAAGCTGAAGTGACACGAGCGAGGGAAGGAGTTGTCCATGGCAGCCGTCCAATACTGCCTGCAGCTCCACCGTCACAACTGCTGACGTCCGCTACTTCGTCCGCATCCTCCACACATCGTTCCACGGTCGTAGATACCGATCGGATTTATGACCATCGGTACTTCGCTTCAGAAGCCAGCCTTCTTCATCACCAGTACAGCGAGGGAGCTGGAGGTCGGTTGCAAGAAATCATCAGGTACAACAACACGATCCACGTGGAAAATGGGCGTCGGGTCTACTCTTACTACTGGGTCATTAGCGATATGAGGCGCAAGATGGGACAATGGACCATCCGGGAGTCGACCAGGTCATCCATGTTCTACGTCGCCCGCCCAGGCTACCACATGTACATGCGAATGACTCCGAGGTACTCTGAAGACTCCATTTACCTTCACGTTGGGCTCACCAAGGGAGACTTTGACGACGCCATTTCGTGGCCTTACAACTATCCCATGCGTCTCCATGTCCTCAGCCACAGCAAGAGCCCGGACAGCTACGACCTTCAGTCGAGGATATGGAACCCTTGGGAACTGTGTTCGGGATCCAACTGGAAGAAACCCTCTCGAGGCGACAACACTGAATGTGTCGGACTTGGCTTTCCACACACGACCCTCAATCATCCCGAGTACCTGTGGAACGATTGTCTTACCGTCAAGCTTGACGTTTATCTGGATTAAGAAATTCCGTCCATAGTTGAACGCTAACTTTGTATACGACATGAATTCCAGTATCCTATAATATATACGCTTATGCAATACACAAAAATAATTCTTGTCAAGAATATTGCTCTACTATTTACCGTGTATATTCCCTCTAAATATATATTTCAAACCGCACAATAAACGTAAAAAAAGGCTGACCCAAATTCTTATGCACAGTCTAGTTTATACTGCGATCACACACACACGTCAAAATTCTGCTAGCTTGGGCTCGATAGAAGAACGGAATGCAATTCTTTTTTCCCAATCATTGTCTACTGGTGCCAAGCCCACTCTGGATGTTCACATTCGCAGTCTTGATTACGTGTCTGTCTATACAGACGAAAAGGCATAAATCTTCTCGTGTCTTATCAGATCTGGTAATTAAAGGCATTTAGTTCCACAATGCAACACTTGATCACCCATTAAACAATTTCCATAGCACAACATTGCCTCCCTGATCTAATAAATTTCCTGATATTATCTCCCGCGTCCAACTTTGCATTTGTTAAATTGCTTTCACGCAATTCAAACCTCCTACTGCCAAGGCCAAGACGACTTTTTTGATTCCAACGTCAGCAGGGAGGGATGCTCACCAACATTTTACTTGTCCAATTCTATAACGTTCGCCACCATCCACCTTTCAAGCTTTATTACTTGTTTAACATGTGCTCTTCAAAATTTTGAAGGTCGAAACGCGACTTGGCTAACAGTGGCCGAGAGACACATTACTTGCTTTCTAAAGCAGTAGGTCAGGAATTCTTGATCCGATATGGCTCCACCACCAACTCTTTGGTGGCCAACGAATTCTTCTTTGAGCAGTAGCATAGAAACTTATGGAGATTTCATCTACACCTTTCCAAACATGTGTGTCGGCCTAGTAGGTGGCCAATAAAACATTTAAATTGAAAAGTTTCATCCTCCTTCAATTTCAGTCCGATTGTGTCCATTCATGCAACTTGATATCCGTTCAATCTTCAACAAAAGTGTTTGTCGCTGTCTTCTTGTAATTTCCATCTTCTATACTGTTCCTCGCTCACTCAGACTTTCGAGTTGCTGATAAGTGAAAGTTCCAAATTCCTCCAATTTCAAAGGCTCTTTTATCGAAATTCGATTCTTCTCCTCCTGGAAACGGGTGAAGAATTCCACTGATCTAAACAATGGTAAGCGTTCTTTCGAGTTCGAACTTTCTAGTGAGCAGCCTGAACCACTCATGATTTTTCTGCTTCCACATATATGCGTTTTTGTGCCAGTAGAAAGTAATGGATAATTTTAATGTCCCATTCCCCATCTTCCCGCAAGTTACACAAGCTTCCACTGAAAAACACAACGATTCGTGTTATTTCAGGAGGACAAAATTCGCAGAGAATCTAGGAAATGTAAGCCCTTTCATAATGACTCATTCACATTCGGATTTTGCATGGAAGTAGCGGTTTGAATTAAATTTTCGTTCGAACGTGCACTTTTGGATGTCATATGGTAAAAAAGATACTGCTGCTCTTTTATAGTGGTTATGGACCTGCTAAAAGCCAAGGATCCAAAATGCGTCGGAGCCATCAAAGTAAACGACATTGATGACGTTCTCCGGGATCTGGTGCCAGCTTTCGACGCTGAAGTACTTGCAAGATTGAAACAGGAAATGAAAAAGAGTAAAATGACTTTTCACAAAATTTTAAGCTCACGAAATGCGCTACTAGCCACCGATGAAATTACTATGGACTTTGCAATTTGATAACTTTTGAAATGATCTCTATTCTCTTTGTTTCTGTCTTTTTCCCCAGACGTCAAAGCCATGGAACGGAACAATGAAACCAAAAAACTAGAGGTCTATGTCGGTAATAAAATTTCTCAAAATTCATACACATTTCTCTACAAGTCAACACAGAACTCCACATATACTGTCAGCTAGTCTAGCGTTGCCGAATTATGAACGCTCCATATAAACCTTGATATTCGACACATGAAAGCCTGGAGGGGGATTCAAGTGGATAATTTGATATATTTTTCTTTTACAGAGAACGAAATGCTCGACTACGCTTCAGCCTTTACAATTGCAACTCATTTTCTTTTGGACCACGAAAAGAAAGCTAACCGCGGCATGAGCTTTTCCGGCAGGGGCCTCATACGACTGGATGACATGCCAGACTTTAGTTCAACTGCTACCAGTCTTCATGACAAAAACAAATCCAAGAAAGTCTAGTGCCGATAGATAGGAGCCCTTTATAAAAACAACTGTCAAATTGCAATCCAACCTTATGATGATAATACCCAAGTGAGATGGTTACATGATATCACCACGTACTTTATGCAATTGGCTTCCTCCGTCTCCGTCAATGTAATAATAAATAATAATATATTTTTCAAAACTACGCTCGTACACCACGTCTATTTGTCGTCTGTATTACGAGCATTTGGCAGCTCTCCGACGACGCTTATCAAAGTTCATGAATTATTCATCGACACTCATTATTTCTATGCTCTCGTCGTCTAGTAGCTAGAAGAAGCTTGAACCCACGTAACATGCCAACGAGCCGACAACTTACTACGGTAGCATTTTCAGATCAAACGTTATGAAAAATGCTTTGGCTTCCTTCACAGGGTAGATTTCGTCGCGCTATGTTTGCTCAAACTTTTAGTAACTCCTACGCTTTTTCATCCTGGTAAATTCTTTGGGCAAGTGCATACACATATATATGCATGCAGTAGGGGTTCACGTTTCCTCTGTTTTGTACATGTATGATGTGAGCTCGTTCAAAAGTCAAACCCAACCCCAAGACCGGCAAAGTTTTGGCTCAAAACAATGTGGCGAGGCACGTGGTGGTGGATGGCCTGGAGAGCGCCGACTTTCTCCAGCGGGAGAAAGTTGGTTGCTGGAGGAGTAGCAGAGGTATAGCGTGTGAGAAATCTTGCGCTCTGGAGAAAATCAATGTTTCTCCTTTTATTGATTGACCCTCATCTAAAGTGCCGTGCTCTAGACTTTCCACTCCAGTCTCCATCGTGCAGCGGGAAGAATAAAAACTCGGGGCAGACAAACAAGACGGACGGATCATTCATAAGACAGCATGCAATTGCGGTCGTTTTAACATTGCTCCTCCTACTACATACCACTGCTGCAAAACTCCCACAACAAAAAACGGCACTTTCACTATAGTTTTGGGGAAACGAGGGACTTTTCCCCATTAAACTTGCTCCGCTGCGGACGTCTTGTTTCGCATATTGCACAACAAGAAGCGGAATTATTGTTATTGTTATTATTACTTTATTTTGTACCTGGTGCCCACTTACTTAGAAGTTTAGCAAGGAACCAACAAGAAAGCTTCATCAACGTCGCCCCCGACATTGTTTCTCCTGCATTTTGAAGTGCGAAACCATTAGTTTTGTCAAGAGAAACCACAATTGGGCCATCATTAACGTCACTCCTTCTCTCAGTGTTTACATACACACAAACTCGTGCTTTTCACTCTGCCGCCCAGTTGAGCGCCAATCGACTAGGAACGACGTCCTGGAACACATGTTTCGCCACAACCTCATTTCATAACTTTCCTCGATCCTCCAAAATAGTTTTTCCACCTCATCTGTCTCTCAACCAACGAACAAGCTCCAGCCTCAAGAGTGTACTACAGCATATATATGGTGTGGGAAACCAATTGAGCTCAAGTATTATTTTATGTCATATATATCCATGCATGCAATTGCTCGTATCCGGTCATAAATATCGGATATCAGAAATTAACCAAGGCCACAATATTTGACTGTGTTGCTGTTGCTTCTTTCGAAAGTGTTTGTGCTTCTCCAGCAGTTGCAAAAAACATTTACGACTGGTAATCCCAAGTGAAAGTTCGTCCAATTACTTTAAGCAAGCTCAATTTTAAAAACATTTTTGGTGATTCACACAAGATTTCGTGAGACTTCGTTCAAGTTGGGCAAGACTGAATTTGAGTCGGTTTTGAAACCGTTTTGTGTCGTCTGCCGCCAGCATTTCCTCAAATTCAATCACCATGTCAGATTATATGGTTCCAATGCCGCCATGTCGCACATGATTCCATTTCCCTTGACGTGCAAGTAATGAGCACACATGTTCAGCCCTCTCGAGCCACGTCCAACAACAGCACTAGAACCAACAACAGCGAAATGAACGGCCATTCGGATACCGCCATCATGAATTCGGAACAGGTACGCCGACTTTAGCAATACCTTCATAAATCTGGTCATGCTCCACCGGGAACGTGATCCAAATACCCGTGTTTCACAAGTCAACTTTAATTACTTTCAACGTACTTCTCTATCAAAATTCAAAGACAAGGCTCCCTTCTCTTGCACAGTGTTCAATTGCTTTTAATTGAAAATGCATAGCTAGCTGTAAAATAACAAGCTGGAACTCTGTTCCTCGTAGAGTTACTTTAGATACATGAATCTGTTGACATGTACGTTGAAATAATAATCCAAGGCTTTTTGAAACCTCTACCTTCCTAGCCTTTGCGACCCTCTATAAACCTTCTCTTCAAATCAAGTACATTTAAGCCCAAAAATCTATATATGTTACATAACTGATCCAAAGGACTCGAATTCGCATTTACAAAAGCTTTTATACAAATGTATACAAGAAACCCCCGGGATCAACGCCGTCATCGTCATATAAATACATAGCACACGTACCTGTAAACCTATGTAACCTGTAACTAAAGTGCTTCTTTGTACCAAGGGGCAAACAACAAACAAGCTTTAATGCAATTGCAATACACATCAAGCTATTATCAACCGTCACATACTTATATGTAAGCGATCCATTCTGACAGATGGAGTGATGAATTAATATACACTATAAATACACACCTATACAGCCACTTGGTGGAAAGGAAGCGCCTAATTACCTCCATGCATGCGTTCGATAGACCTCTTTTCCAAAGTTCCTTTAGCTTAACGATCAACGGCACGCATCGATTTTGATTAAGCCCTCAGCTATGCACAAAATTTGCTCTATAATGCAACGAGTTGCTGAATACATCTTCAAGCTGATATGACTTTCGATTTTGACAACTTGAAAGCTTTTGCAAAGTAACCAGATACGATAATTTATAAACTTATAAGAAACATATAAAGTAAAATATTCAGCCACTAGCCGCATAAATACCCTTCATGTAATGCAAGGCTTTTGTTTCATGTGTTCCAGCAGACTCAATATTTGTGCACCTCCGTTTTGGAAGTTTCGGACGGAAAAGGTCGCCCTGGGATTCGGCGAGTGGTCCTGACGCAGACCCACATTGTAATTCAAAGAGTTGCACCTAAAGATGGAGCTGATGACGCTGACAGCAATCGTCCCACTCATGGCTCAGTTAGCGATCGAGGTCTGTCTGGAGAAGGAAGTTTTGATTCATTTGCCGACACAGATTCGCCGCCTACGGAGCAAAAGGTATGTGTACAAAAAATACATGTTCTGTGAGCTATAACCATGACTCTTGAGCAAATCTGTAGGAGCCAGCCAAATGCTGCATAACAACCTGATACAAAATCCACGCAAGCTAAAAGCCAGATTGAATTTCAGCTCAGGTTTTCAAACCATGTTTCCCTGGAGGTTATGCCGGCAGACAATACATGCGGGGACTGGTTTATTATTATTATCTTTCAAAGGAGCGAAAAAGTGCAACTATATACTTTCACCATGAGAAACATTGGTCGTCATCATCCTTCCATCCACCAACAACAACATGTTTAATGCATGAGCCCAACGAAGCAATACTAATAATAAAAGATATAATAGTCTTCCACAAAAGAATACACGATCAAAGAGGTCAGAGCATACAAGAAAAAAAGTCAGATTACGTAAACACGAAATAAAAAGGGCTTTTTGCGAAATCAAACGCCTGGAGCGAAGCGCGAGTTCCAGGAGAATTGATCCCAAGGAGTGAGTGAATGAGATTCTGGATAGAAAATAGCGCTAAACAGACACTGGCTGAATAGAAAGTACAGTGAAAGTAGACTGAGAAAAAACACCTGTGCTGTTGTAAAAGTCGTAAAAATGTCTGTTTTATCCTTTGCAGAAGCGTGAAGTCACGCTGACTAGAGCAGATGGCCTGCTGGGTGTAAGTGTTCGGGGCGGGGCGGAGCATGGACTTCCTTTGATAATTTCCAAATTAGCAACTGGAACGCCGGCTGCGATATCCAAACAGCTCTATGTCGGTGATGCTATTTTATCAAGTAAGTTCCTTTGCAACCTTCTGCATCTGTTACAATCTTGTATCTGAAGGTTGAAGTTCCTCCGCCACAGTTTCTCCAGGCCAATGAACATTGAACATGAATAGACTGTTGATTCAACTCTTGGTGAAAGCTCGAGACGAATTACACATGTGACAATTTTTCTTTTCTTACAGTTAACGGGGTAAAAATAACAAAAATGAGCCACGACGAAGCCGTCAACTTTTTGAATGCGTCCGGACCAATGGTGACCCTAAAACTCAAGTATATTCCGACTGCCAAGCCCTTCCTTTCGCCGACACGACAAAGTAAGGAGCCTTTCGTGCCTACATGAATTACGTTTCACGGCTTGTTAAGACGCCTATATTTTACTTCCGTCACGCTCCCCAGACAGCAGCTTCCGGTTCTCTTCCCAAGCCCTTCTCGTCATCATTTATAGATTCTAAGCAAGCTCTGACTCCTCCGGAGGAAAGCAGCAGCCACCAGACCTTAACATTTTATTATTAACTTTCTCCATTTTTTGCGGATAAGTGGTTGAGCAGAAAAAGAGCCTACATATATATATATACATACAGAAATGGATTAAAAGCCCTCGACTCTTGAAAATGTCAAAAATTCCATTGTGTACCAAAATATGCATTTCCCTCTGGGCTTTCCAGGACGTGTCCCTGTAGTCTGTCTGTATTTTGTCATTTTTGAACTTCATGTCTCTAAAATGAACTACTCTTCTTTCTCTCCTTGCAGAAGATCTCCTTGAAACGAATTTAACCCAATGGGAATCTGCCGAGGAAGGTATGGGAGAGAACTGGGAAATGGAAAAATCCATCCCACTTCTTTTTGCATGCCTCACTCGCTACTTGGGTGGGACGGACCGACTTCGCTGCAACGCCTTCGAAGTCAGGGACGCTGCCGGCAACCTCTCAACTGGAGTCATTCACTGCGGCAGTGCCTTCGCTCTCACCTCTTGGGTCAAATGCGTCTCGGACGTGATTCTCGGTCTCAACAACGTGCAAATCAAGTTGTGGACTCAAGAGTCCCAGAACGAAATCTTTTACGTTGGATGGGTCTGGGAAGGAATGTCTTCAGAGGGCAAATCACCTACGGCAGAAGCCCGTTCTTGTTCAACGTCGACTTCTGAAGGACCTCCGTCTCCACCAGGCCCATCGTGGCTTACATGGAAGCCAAAAGTGTTGGCGATTCGCGGGCCCAACTTGTACTACATGGAATACCCTCCCGGAGTCGGATCCGACTGGGAATGTAATCAAGTGTATGACGTCACAACGACGCTCCTTCGAGTCCTCAATTCTGCCGGCGAGTACCTTGATGAGAGGCAACATTGTTTCACTCTGCAAATAGCCTCAGAAAACTCGACTTTTCCCTCTAATTGCGCCCGCCCACAGCCACTCACCCTGTACCTGAGCACGGAGACGAGACAGGAGCTCATCAAAGTTGAAACAGCCTGGACCAAGGCTGTGGCGTCAGCAGTCAAAACCGCAAAGGTAACCAGACCTTTTTATAAAACATGGCCTACTAATATATACCTGGTTTGTCACCACCTCTCGTCTTTCCCATACCTGCAAATCTCCTCAAGCTTCCATCCAGCAACCTTTTAATTACATGTTACATAATTCAACATCTGTACATGTTGTATTTACTTTGTCCATAGAAATGCTCATTTCCTGTCTGGTGGGGAGGCAAGCCATGTACATTAGAAATAGATTATACCGAATCTGCCTTCAACTTATACCGTGCATCCTCCAAGCCAACGACGCCTATTTGGACGCACTCGTTTCAGTCGTTGAAAGGTACATTTTGCAATTTCATTTCCTTTTTTCTGGCTCAATTGCCTCGATCCAATACTTTAAAAAAGCTTTGCTTATTTCTTTCATACTTACTTATTTATTGCAGGCTCATCGGATGATTCGAGAACAAGGCTAACGTTCACGTGGAGGATGCCAAAACCCAGTAAGGACCTCGTCAAGGAAACTATGGAGTGCCGCGACCTTCACAAAATACTATTCAGTATACATTCCTTCCTTCTTGCTAAAGTCGTACATTAGCAACTTTCTCCGAAACATTCTCTACACATATTCTTAATCTCCTCCAGATATCAAAGACATGACGCTATTATTATACTTACAAGATACTCAGTCAGTTTGCAGCTGGGTGGCGATTCTTTTTTTACTATACTTCAAAGCTGCCATTTTTAGTTATAAACGAGCTCGAATTGCGTCAAAGTGGATTTGCCTTGCTCTTTACCTCGTGTACACGAAGATTTGGGTTAACTACTGCTAAACAAGGAAAAGTACTGGAAATTGCACGAATTGTACGGATTGTGCCAATTGTATACATGATGTAAAATATATTTGAACCGTACACCCTTTGTAGGAGATTACGTATAGCGAGATGAGTTTCGGAAGTCTGCAGTTTCACATACCTCTTTCCTCAAGTCATGCAGTTTCCTGTGTATAATTTGCTAGGTCCGGCGTTCTCGTCATCGTGCAACTTGTATGATCATGGAGGACAGAAGGAGACAATTCGCAAAGTACTTTTGATGATTCAAATAGCAATACCTGCAGCCAAATGATTGTTTTCATTTAAATATCATATAGTTTTAGCCTACAACCAACAAAACTAGCTTTTACAAGTAACGAACCAAGCGCCTTTTATGGTGTACATGTGTCTGTAAATATTATATATGATTGCTAAAAGACTTGCCCCTTGGCGTATAAAATGTAGTTGCCTCCAACAATATTACCTTCTAGTACCTCAACATTTTGAAATCGCCTAAATAGCACGCCGTTCCTCGCAATACAAGATACGCCTTTTCATACTATATTACTTGCTAAATCTGTACTGTATATAAAATAGTCTCCTTGCCAATTCCAATTACATGTATGAATGGCGAATGAAACTGCACATCGAATGAGAGACATCGAAAAATATAGCTTGTACATCCACCAAACTTTTAAGCGCCTAGAAAGATTGATCTAGGCGCGATTTCTGTAAACGACAAGCGGAAATGGTCAGTCAGCTATTAGACCGCCCGTGACTATTATACACACAATGTACATTTATTTATTATTACAAAATTGCTCATAGAACTCAACGATAGGCGCCATGTTAATGTAAGAACGAGACGGAAAGAGTGCTTATTTTCAAGGTAGATTTTAGACAACACTGGTGAAAATAACGCTGAAGTGATATGCTAAGACCTGGATAAATCAAAAATTTTATCGTTGTTTGTTCATATTGCTATTTAACCTTTAGCAGTTTCTTGAAAAAATTATGCTCAAGTTCTTCCGCGATTATAAAAATGCCTCGTTAACCCTGTGCTTATCCTCCTATTCCATGTATTTTCCTATTGGCTGTTAGCTTCGGACTTTTTTGCTTCCATAGCTTGCATTCTACTAGTTTTTTGGCACGTAAAATATTGCATTCTGCATCCACCGGCATTGACAATTGCAATGCATCCGAATGACAGCATCTCCGCCATATTTGTGACCTTGTCACATTTTTCTGCACGCTATTTCCGCTAGCGGATGCTTGGTATACAAACTATCTCCTACACAAAAATTCTGCAGTACTGCGAGACCAGCCGAATATAAATACATCATTGATAGCGATAGCCAATTTCTGTTACTTGCTCCTGGTCCTATAATTCACATCCTCATTAGTCTTGGTAGTTACACGAATTAGGCTCAAAGCTTTTAATATTCATCCCACCGGCAAATTCCTGACAGTTTTATTAATTACTCTTGACATTTTTTGTACAAATTTCGGCCGTGGGAAGAAGCGCTTTCGTTACCGGCTACGAACCATTCCGTTCCAAGCGGCCTATTTAATACATACTAGTGTTTATGTATTCATCTACAGTTTGCCTAGTTTGTTATAGCGAAAAAGTTGTGTTTTGTCTTTCCGATACTACTAGAAATAGAATGCGGAAGCAAGGGTAGGAGGGTTACTGAACTAGAATTCTTTTCGCTATATTTCTGCATTCCTTTTGACTGTCAGCAAAATTGGTATTTATAGAAAAGGTTTCTTCGGACATGCCGTCACTCATGGTGCATGCATAGAGCAATCTTTTGAGAAAATATTTTTTACAAACTCCATATTCAACTTGTCATTTATGATGGTCCTTTGGAAATTCTTACAGCAATGTGTTGTCATGCTTTACAATTTGACAGGATTCAGAACGGATTATAGTTGTAGCGTCCAGCTCAAACTGTGTTACAATATTTTTATGGATAGCGCTGAGAACGTAGAAATAATAGCAAACAAGTTAATCCTTAATTTACATTCAAGGTCTTTGAAATTGCTCCTAGCAGCTGGCAACGGTTGTTGAAAATTGACAGAAAGCTGAACAATAGTAATTCACTCTGTATAAAAAGATACTGTTAATGTTGAAAGAATGAGGTGAGATTACAACTTGTGTCGGATATTTAATTAATGGCGGATAAGTTATTATTGTTACAGCTGTTTTTAACCTTTTTATTATTGCTGCGATGTGAGCGTATCTAGTTTTTGTATCATTATATCAGTCTCTTGTTCAGTTGAGAATAAATCAATAAAAAAGAGAGAATAAACTCATCTACAGGTAAATCCATATCCACATCACATGTCAGAGGAGATTATTCTTGATTCTCGTCTCGAACATTTTAATGGGGTGATGTGGTAGAATTTATTTAAACTTTTAAGTGCTAATTTTGCGAGAAATGACTGGCTTCAAATTAAACTACAAATTTCCAAGTTGAAAAGGAATAGTCACTGTTTACTCTTGAAACGTTATTGAACAAAGTGATTTCCCTTGGCGTCGGAAGCCTTTAAGGAGTAAATTACCCTTGGACTGGGGAGCGTCGGTGAGGAAATTCTTCGCATTGATGCCCGCGTATTATGCATGTGTGTGTATGGAAGGTTTGTTTACATGGGCGTCTGTCCCTGTGTGTGTTGATATAATACGGCGGCGGATGCAACTGACTCTTTGGCATTTAGAGGCTTAATTTCCTTTGGGAGAATTGTTTGCACCTGTTGTTGATCATTCAAGTGAGCCGCGAAAAGAGCTTTTATTTCATGGAATGCTCTATAAAATTATCAAAACATTTGAAATAGCAGTGTAGTAATGATCAAGTGACGAGGGTTGAGTGTGGTGATGATAAGGGGATGAATCGGCTGATGGAATCCGAGTCGGCGGTTGCAGTACTTGGCATCTTGTCATGCTGGTGAAGGTGTGTTGTGTGGATATTGCCAAAAAGTGAATCTGTGAGAGTGCCGCCGCCAAAGTCGAGATGAGCAGCAGATCGTCGAAAGAGTTACGTGAGAAGGCGAATATATTTATTGCATCGTCCGAGATGAGCTGCTTTTTTGCGTGTCTTCTCCCCGTCCCAACAGTCTGAAGGCTGTAAAAAGTTAATATCGCACACACAACAACATATAGCCATTCATCCGATCTGAGTCAGCGGAACTGCTGAAACATTGCCGAGTACAAGTAGTAGACGTAGGTAAATATTTTCCGACAGACGTCATTAAACCCTTTCCGATCAACCTTCGGCATCGAAACCAACAAGACGCCGACACTCGATTTAGCCCTGATATTTCTGCAAAACTATTGTTGAACGTTGATAGTGAGTGTTGTTCGTTAATCGGATCACTGGACCTGCCTCCTGCTAATTGCATTTACTTCTCAAGAGCAAGTTGCCCTCAGTTGACTTGATGTGTTTATTCATCACGTGTACATGGATATTTTCTGGCCTTTGAGCGGTAAGAAGTTGTAGTAATTAATATCATTTACCAAGTATCAATGTTGGTCCTAATATTCGGTGTATTTGTGTCGTTCCAGGTTTCATCTCTTCTAAGGATTCAGTTTGCTGCATTCCAAATTTCGCTTGCCAGTCTGGAACTGCTGCTGCCTGCCGATGGAATTCTAAGTCTTCATAGACGCTGGAAACTAGAGTGTATCGATACCCCAAACGGCGCAGAGATGACAGTTACCTGAAGTTGATCATAGGATTAGGGGGAAGGAGATAAAGTTTTGATTAAACTAGATTATGACGACAGGGGATCAGAAGTGTCAAGTAGATTTGTGAGCTCAAAATCTGTTTGGCGCACATGAGATTTCGCAATTATCCGATTTGATAAAGATAGTGTTTGATTCAGTCACCGAGGGTAGTTGACAAACAACCATGTGCTTGACACAAACATTAATAGGATCGCCCAAACTTGATAGCTATAGAACGCAATGAGTTTTATCAAGAGGCAAATCCAGTATGGGTCATTCGTCAAATATTGCAAAGAAAGAGGTTAGACAAATGGAATAGCGGGCGACACAAACGTGACGACTATCTTGCCAAAGAATGTGATTGTTTTTTAATTCTATAGTGAAGTATATTATATGACACGGCAGTTTTTCGGAAACAAGGCAGGGTGTGAATAACTTTTAAAGAGACAATCACTCTACGGTTTTCAGTATTATTGGAGAAAAAGTGGTACAAGTTGCAGAAAGTATACAAAAATGTCGTGGTTATGTTCTTGTTTTGCCAAAACGTATGAAACGCCGGAAGTGCTGGAACTTGACTACCGGCACTGTTCCCTCACTGAAGTTCCCTCTGATGTGTTTGCATATGAGCAGACACTGGAGAGGTTGGACTTGGGATGCAATCAGGTAAGATTCAGGGAGTTTTCGCTATGGAGGATTTGAAATGCTGAAGTTTTAACACACCGAATTTATTTTGTTGTGTAGATCTCAGATTTACCCCCGTCGCTCTTTCATTGTCATGAACTGAAGGAGTTGGACCTGTGCGATAATGATATAATGCATATTCCATCTGCCATTGGGACTTTTACCAAGCTTCAGAAACTGGATCTGAGTAGAAATGGTGAGGGAAATATGATCGTGGTATAAACATTTATTAATAATTTGTGGAATTGTTGTGAAGCATCGTTTATTTTATAGGAATATCGGAAATCTCGGACACAATCAAGAACTGCAAACATCTGCAGTATTTAGATCTAAGTTTGAACCGGCTTCAAAAAGTGCCTGAAGGAATTTCACAGCTAGTGAATCTGGAGGAATTGTTTCTGAATGATACATACTTGGAATTTCTAAATGCTAATTTCGGACGTTTGACAAAACTGCGCGTTTTGGAACTCAGGGATAATTCTTTACAAGCGCTTCCAAAGTCCATGAACAGGTTTCAGCAAATTCAGCGCATGGACTTGGGGCAGAATGAATTGAGCGAACTGGTATGACCTTTTCTATTCCCGTTGAAATGTATTAACTCTATGAGTACTGATGTTTGATTTCTTCCACAGCCGGAAGTTATTGGTGCAATGACAAATCTGACTGAATTATGGTGTGACAATAACAGCATTCAGACATTACCGAAGGTACGTTTCAATAATCACGGACCTGCCAAGGGGGCTTAACATTGCATGCTAATTGTTTTTTTCGTGTTTTTTCGTTACAGTTTATTGGAAATCTTCACAAATTAAGTTGCCTAGACGCAAGTCAGAATGATATTCAAGAGATATCTGATGATATTGGAAAGTGTACTCAACTCAGTGACTTAACGATGGCATTCAACGCTCTTGAGGTCAGTACATTCCGCGATAATGTGTATGTGTAAGAGCCAGCTGTCACTATTTAGCTAAATATGGATATGTTCTGTTTTCAGGCCTTACCAGAATCTTTTACCAAATTGGAGCAACTAACTGTTCTACGCTTAGACAATAATTCCATTCAGTATTTACCTGAAGAATTTGGTCATTTGAAGAACTTGAGGGAGTTCAGTCTGATACGCAATTTGCTCAAAAGTCTACCTACCACCATTGGCTTGATGAGGAAATTACGGACACTATACCTGGATGATAATTTGTTGACAGAGTTACCAAAAGAAATCGGAAGTTGTTCTGCTCTGAGCATATTGAGTGTTGCAAAGAATCGGCTTGCTACCATTCCTTCAGAAGTTGGGCATCTCAGTAACTTGAGGGTGCTAACTTTACCAGGAAATCTGATCAAGTTCTTGCCAGTTTCTCTGTTAAATATAGAGAAACTACACGCTTTGTGGCTAAGTGAATCACAATCCAAGCCTCTACCTCCATTAAACAAAGAGGTAGACCGTGTAACTGGACAGCATGTGCTGACATGTTATCTTTTGCCACAGTTACCGGTTACCCAAGGTAAGTTAGTGCTGCAAGATCTTTTTTCGCCACAGCTCACCTAACGAGTTCTAAATTATAAATTTTCTACAGAAATAGACTATGCAACCAAAGAAGAAACAAAACCATCCAGGCGATCTGGTACGTGTATCAAATTCAATACTGATCCGGAGCCACCCCCAGTAGAAACCAGTATTATCAAGAGAGGTTTACTTCGAGCTCCAACTCCATATCCGAAAGAACTTCGAGCGCTTGCTAAACATGCTTCAAATTTGAGGCAGAGCGTACAAAATGGAGACTTAGTGATTCACGTAAGTTTCTATGTGTCTAAATTACCGAATAAAGGAAGAAGGCCGAACTAACAGACTTTCCTCTATATTCCAGGATGAGCCGGAATATGAAGGGGACTTGAACGGAGTGCTTGAAGTTGAAGCAGAAGAGGTAATGACTAGGTGCTAGACACGTAATTACAGACAAAATGAACTAAAATTCAGAGGTATACGGGATAATTGATGGAGTTGAACTAAATATCAATTTTAGGATATGTCCGAAAGCAAAGAAGGAGAAAGGTGACTTAGGTATTGAAAAATTCTGTCGCCTGTCTGGTGAAATGCATTGATTATGCATGTTGCCCCTTAAGACTTTTAGTTGATTTTCAGAATAGTCTTATTCAGTCATGCACCAATACTTCTTTTTGGCTTCTTAAGATATTAGTTCTTAAATGATGAAAGAAGTTTTGTTTCAGTCGTCTAAATAACTAGTGTTGGTGTATTATCCCTCCCTATTTCAAGTAGCTCACTTTCGTTAGTTATTATTTTTGCCCGGTATGGTGTTGCTACTATAGCTTTAGGATATGTATGCGCCTGCGTTGTTGTTTTTGTTCTTGTCTTATGTGTGCTAGTGTTAATCTGATTTCCTTGGATTTTAGGTTCTCCATCCTAGGGTGAGCAACAGAAGCTATCACACCATCGGCTTGCCTCCAGTAGAGCAAATTCAGCTACAACCCTTATTGCACAAACGGGAAATGTCTGCACCGGCAACAGCTATAGACACTAGTGGTAGTAAAGTTAGAACTTATACGACAACCGACTACAGTGCCGCTGATATTGGTTATACTCGTGAAATATACCACAGCAGTACATTCTCAAGTATCAATTCCAACTTTTCCAAAGACGTGACTTCGCCGTTACTTCAAGGAGAAAAGACTCAAGAATCAGTTCCAGTTGAAGCTACCAATGTGATTAATTCATCGGAAATGTCATATCGTTCGGTCAACAAAGAAGAATCCACACATGCCAAGGAACCACCTCCATACCATGTTGCTGCTCGTCGAGCTGCATTCTTCCGAAGTGTGCCTTCATCTCCAGCCTCAAGTGTCGGTTACCCTTCTTCAAGCTCTTCTACACTTACTTCTATTTCGACCAGATCCACTCCCCCTGCGTCGATTGTGAATGAACAACTTGGACCAACGAGGTCATCTGCTAATGACAACATTGCCCTGGCTTCACCAGTGGAAGTGGAAGACAAAAGTCTAATCATTGGAATCAGTGCTGCTCAAAGCATCAACTCTCAGCGTTTTCCTTCAAATGTCCCCGATACACAGTATCAGTCGAATAACATCAGTCTTGTCCAATCTGCGCCCGGGCAAGATCTCGACTCTGAAGGAAAGGCAATACAAGCCCTTCTGACGGCCGCAGAATCAGCCAAGGGGATCTTAGCCACCAAAGCGGAAGAAGTGCAAGCTGCCGCTGTAGAAAAGACAGAACTCGTAGAGCAGTTAGTTAACCAGATCACATCAGCATACGTTCAAGCGGTTCCCTCTCTCAGTTCTGCATCTGAAATTCCGAATATGGAGCCAGTGAGCAGTACCGGGGTGAAAGCATCTACAACAGAGAGTAGCACGGAGCCATTAGTTGATCTTGTGGATAGTTTAGCTGGAGTTCCGCCGCTGTCACCAGTATCAGATGATTTTTCAAATTTACCAAGGGATATAACTACTAGAGTTCAAGACAAACTTGGGACTCTGAATGGTTTGGTTGCCTTACCACATGACGAATTTCCTCCACCACCTCCAGAATTGATGCATCACGAGAACGTAGGAGAAGCAAAAGTCCACAGTGAAGCCGAACCGCAATCTTCCATACCAGTTCCAACCTCTTCGGCCAACCCTCCTCGACCTGCGGTGAAACCAAAACCTGTCACGCCAAATGGTAGCAAAATCCCTGCTTTATCGTTTGAAAATAGACCACCAAGTTTACGGAGAAAAAACACAGTGCCAGATTCGGCACTACCGAGAAGCATAACACCAGAGCGGTCAACTACACCTACGAGCAACTTGCCAGTTCTTACAAGTAGAATACCAAAGGTGAACGAAACAATCCATCAAACGAATACCTTGGAATCTCTGGACAATGACAATCGCCGCAATAGTGATCAACATCGAGGCTTCGAAAGAACTCCTAGTGGTAGTCGGATTCCGAAGTTCAAGGACAGATCTTCTCAAAGAACAAAGTCCCCTGAAGCAGCAGAGCAGTTACAGCGCGATGAGAATGCTCAATCATTCTCGAATATCTCTGACTCTGAAGGTTTGCAACAAAACGCAACTGATGGCAATGCTAATTCACGAATTCCAACATCACGAAAACCGTGGATTTTTGGGACGCATAAAAACGCCCGAGTGGTGAGCCATCTTAGAACCGTTGCAGATTTTTTGTACGAAAAATTCACCAATATTTCTTTGTTTTTATCGTCAAGGTTCCACTCGAATACGTCAAAACTGATGAACTAGGGTTTTCAGTTTCGTCAGGAAATGCTAGCCCTCAAGGGGTAAGTATCAGTTTCATTGTACACGTTATTGACTTCTAGTCCTGTATGTTTCAGTCGTATTATCTCTTGCAGGGTATTTACGTGGATTCGGTACAGAACGTCAACTCAACTGTTAAAGTAGGAGACAAGTTGCTACAAGTCGACGGTATCGATGTTTCACAGATGACCATTGAAATTGTCAGGAAAATCCTGAGCAACTGTCAAGAAAATATCCACCTTTTAGTATCAAGACAATACTGACGGACTTGAGCAGGATGTTCAGAAATAGTACAAAGTTAACAGTAACTAGGAATGTGGGGGTTTTCACAGGCAGGGTCGAATTGTTTCGTGCTAACAGTCAACAAAGAGATTAAGGCAGCTTTTATTCCAGCTACCCCAGTAGTACTTGTAGAAAATATCGTCAGATATTTGGCAATACCCCTAATGGTGCTAAATAGGTTTTAAAGCTTCGCGAGCCTCTGCTTGAAGCATAAATGTGACAAAGCTTTGCATGTTGAGTTAATTGATGTTCAAGTTCGAATGCGCTACATCATTGACTGTGAATTCGCAGTGAATGTTCGGTATACGGTTAATTGATACGTTGAGATTATTGCAGCTGAAACTACGAACTTATAAATGTTACTATATATGCCTACCATGATAAGTACTCAATTTTTTATTTGTGTGTCCCAGCCCTGAGTTCGTTCACTAAGAATACGTCAGCTACCCATTGCCTACCTATGTTTCATTGGCCTTGTCAGTCCTGCTCAACTAACATATTCCTGTACTGTACTTAGACATGTTCCTATAATTATGAAAGGCTTTATATTTACCTGTTGATGTGCAAACATAACTCCGAAATCTTGCGTAATTGTACAGCCGTATGTGCCTATGAAGTTTGCAACCGGGAGCTTGGCTTGACAAAAATTCTTCAATTTGTACATCTTTATATCAGTAGATTGTTTCCATTAGATTTTGCACCTTGTTGGAAGGCTCGTATATTTTATTATAGTGTCACCAATAGTTACCATACATTTGACCAGACATACCCATAATGTCACACAGGAACAATACTCTTTGACAGCTACAGAATTAGACATTATATATTGATGTTATTTGTAAGTATCGAGTTGTATAAAGAATCGTACCATTGTGGGCCACATGCAATAAATAAAGGGCCTCAATAACTCTACCTGTTCGCGCTGCTTGATTCCACCAAGTGATTTGTTTTAAAACACCAATGTATACACGGGCTTTCAAGATTGTTCTGACTATGTTGGCATTTAGCCAGCGTGTATTCAAGCCAGAATTACAATTTCAGTGTTGAACTGGGTTTAAATCTGAATGTTAGACTCAACTTGTGTTCCAAAATGCGATCTCTTAACTGGAATGAACGTGTCCTTGTGATCTTGAGCTTTCTACTAATCGTCGAGCTAAATGCGGTACCCAGCCCATTCACCATGAATTTTGCTCGGCTTAGTGGTTTGAAGGCCGAAGAATCTAATAACTCATCGAATATTTTTGTACAAGAAATAACTCGAGTCGGAACTTCCTATACTTTGTTCGAAAAAGGACCGTCTCGTAAATCTGTGAAAACCTTTTTGACATCGGGCACAGATACAGATCTTCATTTTATTGTCATAGACGACGAGGATTTTCCTGCAGGAACTGGGCATTATATCCTTTTGAAACGGGTATCAATCCCGATAAATATTAGGCGGGGTCGAGACGTGTCCAGTTTCTACAAGGCGTTTCGTATACACTTGAAGTAAATTTTCCAGAATTCTAAATTTCCGTTGAAACCTTGTAATTAATTTAAATCAATGTTCCTTCCAGACCTACAGTTACAATAGATATTGATTGACTAGATTGACTGGGCTTGAGGGGTGCGTCCATTTCAAATACATGATGGTTCCATCCAACAGAAACGAAATGTCGTCCGGCGCTGTTTCAGAGATTGAATGCAACGTAATTTGTCCATAATGGAGTGACAGGAAAGTAAATCTATACTAATTCCGGAAGCAGTCTCTTTTCGAAGCTGCAATAACTCTGGGTTGATTAATAATGACTTCTTTATTAATGTAGACGTATTTCAGTATCATTAACATAATAATCCAACTAAACCAACATCGGTATTTGTTCTTTGATAGAAGCCAAAAGGCACTATCCGTCTTCTAACACAAAAATAAGCATAGTTATAATAGTAAATACAAGCCTCACGGACAATAAAAATTGGATTTCAAACGACTTTTTTACAATCTCAAATTTTAAATCATCTGAGGTGCAGCTATCTTAAAAAATTCTTACATGAACGAAATGAGACACTAAGGCCATTTAAGCGTAACTGTTCCCGAAGATATTACAGATACTTCAAGAGAGCCTCCAATGAGAGATAAGTCAAGTGAAAGCTATGTCAGGTATCTCACCATGAGGCACAGCTAATCATCAGCTAAACAAATGTGATCTTCCGCATTTCCCCGAAGCTTGTACATCTGGTTACACTTTTTGCACGTGTAGCTATTGGTAGTTGTGTCGTAATTGAAATTCAACGCTACGTCATCGTCCTCCACTGGAAGATTGACCATGCCCTGTTCGTCTGCAACTACATCATTCGTCAAAGTTGGATCATCCCCCTGAAGATACTGTTCTAATTCAAACAGCGATTCTTGTTCTTCTAAGCTCCTGGCAGTGGCCACGCCATCTAAACTGGAAGCCTGGTTGCTGGCTAAACCGTCAAAGTTACTTGCTGCTGAATTATCTTCAACGGCGGTAAACCGTATCCCACCAACGCTAATTTCTGTACCTGGATATGGTTCTGGAGCTGGTGTAGTCGGTCTTTGACCCGGAAGCCGGAAGCCAATCGAAGTTCCGACCACAGCTTGTGGCGGACCCATATGTGTAGAAGGAATTTGTTGCACAGTCTGCTGCATCGTAGCCCTGAGGGGCATCTGAGGTGGTGGCATCGCAGCGTTGAACATGGGACTCGAATTTGAAACTGCTGAGTTTGACTGAGAATATGCATTCACGTTCATGGGTTGTGAAACAAAGGGTGAGTTCATCTGAGTTGGTCTTAACGGGGTAGTAGACGATAGGACGTATTGATTTTGTGATTGGTACATAGTGGGCACTTGTTGCTGTCTTCCTGATCCTTGTGCATTTGGTTGATTAGGATGACTGCGAGAATTCGAATTAGGCTGCGCAAACGAAGGTTGTGAAGGTAGAAACCCAGATGACATCAGGGAAGATGACTGCTGTTGCACGCTGGGTGTTGAATTGCCACTCCTAAGAACAACTCTTGAACTGTTATTCAAGTTCGGGTCGTGGACTGGATTCATTGCGTGTTGATTTCCGCCAACATATCCCTGATGGGGTCTTGAATTTATGTTGTTCAAGCCAGACGACGATAAAGTTGTTGTTCTACCAGCTGGTTGACCTGCTATTTGATTAGATCCTCTCGCAGGTGCACTGCCATTCGGATATGGAGGCGGAGGTGTTTCTCTGGTTGAATAATATAATGGCTGAGTCCTGGGGGGTGCCATTGACGCAGAACCAACTTCCTGAGGTGTATTTGACGATGTACTAGTAGCTGCACGTTCACGTTGAGGTAAGAGAGCTGCTCTCCGGCGTGCTTCTTCAGTACTTGCTTGTGTTCCAGCAAATATCTGACGATTGCCGCTGAATTCAGGTGGCTGCTGAATTATCATCGATGTTGGAGTTGATACGCTGGGAGTGCTGTTTGTAAGCGGAACCGATTCAGAAACTCGCCCTGTTGTTGAACTCAAAATTTCAAGTTCGTCTTCAGTTTCCTCTTCTTCAAACAGTTCGCTGGGATTTTTTATTCTTATGTTGGCCGCCGTGGCATTGGGTTGTTCAACATGAGTGTCGGCGTCTTGTTCTAACGTTTCAACTTTCGCAGGTATTTTCCAAAGGTGTGAAGCAGCATGTTGTTTCAAGTTTGAGTATGGCACGGTGGTTTCACATTGCGGGCATTTGACGATATCCCTCGATTTTCCAGGTAAATTCCCATGTTCTTCTGCACAATGCTGGTTGTAGAAACTGGTTAGCATTACCTTCAAGCAAATCCAACAGCGTTGTCGTCCATGCTTTGTCAAACATCTCGTTGCCTTTCCGTGCGCTTTGTGCTGTATTTTGCAAATATTGCAGTATTCAATAGTCCTCTGCCACCTCGTGAGCGTGTCTAGATTTTCTGTACCTGGAGGATATGTGACATCACTGTCGCACTTGGGCACATGCTCGGCTGGTTCTGCGACGACTGGTTTCTCGGTAAAACCCTTGTTTGCTGGATTTTTTGCATTTGGTGCTGGTCCTGATTCACTGACATTAGATCTGGCAGTAGAAGTTTTTCCGTCTAGATTGTTTCTTGAGGACTCGGAGCTTTCTTTTGACTTATTTTGAAGTTCGTTAGGTACAAGTTCAGCTGCTGCACCAGCTTCCGGAGGTAACACAGGCGTAGATCCAGCATCGGGGATGATCGAAGACCCTTGAGTTGCATCATTCTGGTTTTCTCTTGACGTAGCTTCAAACGATTTGGAAACGGGGCTTTCAGTGGCGGCTGGCTGATTTCCATTCATTTGTTCTGTGGAATCAGGCCGTGGGTCTAAAGTTCTCTCTCGCTTCTTTTTGCTTTCAGGAACTGTGTTCGGATTTTTAGCTATTACCTCATCTTGAGTGGACTTTAGACTATGTCTCTCTGCGTTAGGAGTTATGGCATTCCGAGATGGTCTCGCATCAGATGATCGTACAGTAACTTCTAGAGGTTTTATCCGAACGACCTCTTCAGGGTCCAATTCAATATTCATCTTATAACCCGGATCGCTCTTGTTTGAGTCTTCATTATGGTTCACTGTGTTACTGGGTGAAGGTTCCACTAAGTCCTTTCTGGTTTGTGGGAGAGGTACGTCTAAGTGTACAGGTTCTGGTACTTTTTTTCTCGTTTGCCTAGTAGGTACATCCGGTTGAAACGCTCCTGGCATTTTTTTCTTTGTTCGAGAAGGATCTTGGTGAGGTTCGACCACCGGAGGGGTTTCTGCAGGTGTCTTCTTGGAACTACTTTGCCTGTTGCGGGTACTACTTCTATTTGACGCAGGTGCTGTATTTTCATCATTTGTAGGCGCATCTTCCTTGCTTTTCGAACTAGTTGAAGAAGATATAGCCGATTTCTCAGATTGATTTGCTTTTTGGCTTTCACCTACATCAGCAACAATAATTTGAAGGTTTTCATGCTACAGAACGTTCTATGAGAAACAAAACTTACGTACTGAGCCGTGAACTTCTTCGTCTACCGGTTATCTTTGACTTCTTCGTGGTATCATGCTCTGGTTCTATTTGATTAGCCCTTTTCTTATTCCTTGTAGATTTCCGCGGTGAGACTTCCGGAGTTTCTTCTGCTTCTCTTTGATCGACCTCCATTTCTTCGTCAACTCTAGTGCTTCCCTTTCTCCGATTCAGTCGAACAACTGAAATGTTCAAAAAAGCATACAGACACAGTTTGAAGAAATAAAATCAATATTTCGAAGCGTCTTACCTTCAACAGTGGCATTCTTCAACGGCGCATTTTGTTCAGGATCAAGGCCCTTTAACGGAGCTGTTGTATCTCTCATTCTTCGAATCCTCCGAGCCTCTAAAAAGTGAAAGTAGTAAAGAACACAAAAGCACTGACGAAGCAGTCAAGCATCAAGCCTTAACGTTACCTTCTACGCTAATATTCATCAAATCAGCCTCTTCTTCTGAATTGAGTTCACTTAGCGAAATCACTTCATCATCATCTACAAGACTCTCAGGATTTTGTCTCTTCTGATCTTGAGATTCTTGTGTATCTTGCGGTGGACATTCTTTCACAGGGGTAGATTCTTTTTTTGGGTCCGTCCCTTGGTCTTCAAAGAATCGCTTAATGCACACATTCGGTTCTTTACCAGATCCCATATCCACCAAAGAATCATGCGAAAATCCCAGTTCCAGCAAAGCTTCCACAATCTCTTGCTCCATATTGGCATCGCTGAATGTTGCTTCCCCTCCATACAAAATAGTTATCGCCTGCGCGAATACTTCAGTCGTGTAATCTGGTACAGAGATCATAATCTTCTCTCTCTCATAGGGGGACTGGAAGCATCAAAGTTTGTTGTATTAACCCACAAAATATTAGGTGAGCTAAGATTAGCATGCATTTTTGTCCGTATTATCTTACCATTGATTCAAAAGTATCTCTCATCAAACTACAAGTAGCCCCAAGATACACTGCATTAGTCACTACTTTGCCATCTCGACACAGAAAAGTTACATCGCCGAAAGGGATCATCGCACTAGTACTTTTCTGAGCCCGACGCAAACTTTTGTATATGTAACCACCTAGTGGTGATTTAAAGCGACTGTAAACATATCCCTCATTCTCACCAGTAGGAGTTGTTGTGCTTTCCATGATTACAAACTGTAAAGAACAAAAGCTTATAAGTTTCAAGCTTGTTTGTTACAATTCTCAAATTCGCCATATGTGTCACGTAAAGTCAATTGAAATAAAAATCATTTAACCTCAAGAATGCACAATTGCAATGTACCTTTTACTATGTACCTCCAGTTGGGTTGTTTCTGGAATGATGGCAGATTTCTCCAATCAGTTTCAAACCTCTCGATGTCTTACATAATCAGGAAGACCTTTAGGATAAACAAATCCAACTTAAGTGCGAATTAACATCGTGAATACTTTTCGAAAATTGTTCAACGGTTTGGCTTACCTTCAAGGCTTGAGTTTGACTCCAGAAAATGTACTTCACCATCTAGTGGACCTTCAACCTTCTGAAGCACAAAACAACAAATACTGACAGCTTCGTAGCTGCATGTGGTCTTCAGATCAAAATCATATCAGCTGCCATTCTCACGATCGGTTAGATATATAAATAGTCAGTAGAACCGTGTCAACGTCAACAAGCGTAATCCAAAGATCCAAAATCGTCATGAATATCTTCTCACGGGTGGCATTCTCTGGTTCCGCTTATTGATACAAATATATTTAATTGATTGCTAAAACCAACCGACTTAATTTCGATTGCACTTGTGTAGTCGTCATTCATTGTCTATAATACACATGTACAGTCAGTACTATGTAGTTTGCATTTAATAGCGCGAGGAAATGCCGTTGTTTAACTGCTCCACGCATTCTCAACTGCTGTCGTCTGTCGGTCATTCAATGTGTTTTTCGCTCTCTGTGGTTGGCGGGAACTGGCTGTGATTTTGAAAATCAAAACAACTTATTATTACGAGTGCGTCATATTAACGTGTAGTGTACGTAGAACACCCTTGTCCAATTCAATCGAGTGGATCTGGAAACATTAATTTAAAGTTTATTTTCCCGTATGCCGCACGTATATTTATACACACTCACAGTCAATCAGGAAAGTTTTCTCGCGGATAAATATTCTAGGATATTCTTCTGGCGGGTACCATCTCAAAGGCGTCCTGACACCGGCAGAGCAACTAACACTTAATAGGGTTGGGTTCATATACAGCATGAAATATTCGGTAAAAATTATGTTCACACAACTCTTGCTTGTGCACTTCAAGCTGCAAATTTCAATGTTTGTTGATACGAAAGTTTCCCTTGTTTGCGATTTAAGCGCCCTTGACCATATGGATAGTTGAAGTTTAAATTCAAATTTTGCTGCTATAATGAAGATAACGCACTGGTACGTAGTTTTGGACATCAAGGCTTAGGTTAATGAAAGATATTTTTGTTACAGCGGCTCCTCGTTCAATGCAATCATCTGTAGGTGGCTCCATGTTGGAGCGACATCAAAAGATCCCGGGAATGCGCTATCGACCGCATTTGATTGGATTTGCGTTGCTCAGCTTTTTTCTGGTTTATATCCTGATTGCGAAAAGTGGGTGTTCACGGAATTACATCAAACTGACTGACAGTATCATTGCAAGCAACTTACAGCCTGGTTCAATGGCAAAGCACCAAAGTCTACCTCCTTTTGAATTGCCGGAGCTTTCAGTTGTATGTAAATTTCCAACTAATCTTGCTGTGAATTTTGAATGTTGAATAATTTGACCGGATTTATAATTTCAGGACCAATATGCTTCGTTGTATTGTCCGTCCGACGTCAAGGGTATCAGTATATCTGATGTGTACCTGAAGTTGAAGGCGCTTGAGGATTCAACAGTGAAACAGTGCACTGAAGCACTTCAGGCTTTCAAGAGGATGTATGACATGCAACAGATGGAAGGAACAATGAATATGCCACAACAGCTGGCTGAGAAGGCGTTGAAAGACTGGATGAAGAATGATGAAGAGTTGTTTGAAAAGATGAAACGGCAGGTAGGTTACATCTTTGAAGTCTTTGAAAGAGTTTTAGGATTGTACAAGATTAAAATGAAAAATGTGGGTTTCAGGATATCTACAAAGTGTCGAACAAATATCTTTCTGAAGAAACCGTTTTCAATCTTTTGAGGTCCAAACGACCTATTCCGAAACCAAACGTCGACCCTGAAGATTATGTTGCTCAGCTGGCGAACAAGAGTGCCAAGGAGTGTGACTTTTGTAACTACAAAACTAATACAGCTGAAGATGAATTCGGAAGGTATTTACCATGTTAGTCAGTGTAAATTCTCTTTGATGTTGAAATTGCAACATGTGCATTCTTGTCTTTTCAGAGTTGAGAGTAGCCTTTCAGCGACGGCTTCTAATTCTTTCAAGCTGGCAAAGTATCACGGCCTGATGTTTCCCTTGAAGCACGAGCCTGAGCAAATTCCGTTGGAGACTTTGAAGGACTTATTTTTGAATACTATACCAAAGTGGTGTTCCAAAGTTATGGACCATGATTCCGACTACTCGTAAGAACTGGCTACAATTTGTGGATTGGCACAGCAATTGAATTATAGGCTGAGTATGGAAAAATATGATCTAGGTACCCGACCATAGTATGGGACACGCTTCCCCATGCAGGTGCAAGCCAAATACATCCACATGTTCATATTCTTTTGGATAAAGATCGGTATTCCGGAATGCCAGATACTTTCCTAATCGGGGCAAATCGGTATTTTGAAGATCACAGTCGTTTGCTATGGAATGACTTGGTGTTAGTGCATACTGCGTTAGGGCTCGCTTACCGAAAGGGGTCTGCGGTTGCCATTGTTTCCTTGGTAATTTGAAAGAAACTCGGGCAGCTAAAAAACACTTGGGGAATTACTAATTTTTGTTCTAATATTGCAGACTTCAAGAAAGGATCATGAATTCACCATCATCAGTTCTGATCTAAACGAAGATGCTGTTGAACTAATCTATTACGTGATGCGAGCTTATCAAGAGCATTTGGGTGTGTATTGCTTCAGCTCAGGGGGTGCCTTACCTATACTTAAGAATCCTAGCATCGGTTTGCCTTTTATCTTCCGCTTTGGGTCAAGAGGAGACTGTGCCGCCGTACGTTCTGATGTCAGTTCACTCGAATTGTATTCGGTGAGTAAAGCTTCAGAAGTACATCAAGAGTACAAGACATAGTACAGAATCTTGAAACGACTTATGACTGGTGATTACTTGCAGATTTACAACATCAACTCTGATATCGGAAAAACGATCGATGCACTCAAGAAGTCAATCCCTGATAATGATACTTAACAGAACGAATGATTTTCTGTTGCTAAGATCTGATCTTGAGCTTTGTAACTTGATACCGCGTGATATGAGGTTGTTTTCGGTGCGTTTAATCTTGTCTAGTAATGACTTTTAGTCATTATGAATATTTGAAGCCTTTGATGAAAATGCCAAATATTTAGTGTGCCGTATTCTAGTCTCACTTCATAGTCATTTCCTCCATATGTTGATACCCGTCACAATCACAAGCCTCTTGAACCGAATTTCTACTTTTACCATACTGATTACTGATACCGTTAAAGTATAAAATTTCGTTATTTTCTCATGTTTCATAAGAATCATTATGTCTCGGACAGAACGACAATGAAATCAACAAAGCAAGTTCCACTAGAAGAGGTGTTTTATTATTGATACGGTTTATCAAGATAACATATATTGAATCAAACAGGATTTGTCAAAGTGCTCAAGCGCGCCTGCACCGAAGTATTAGCTGAATAACTGGTCAAAATGTTCTATATGATAAAGGGGAACTGTGGCTCATCTTTTACATCATACACTCTTTGATGCCGAATTTTGACATTCGCCAACAGCAAACCAATAGTCTCGAAAACAGGTCCAGCGATGCTTGTGTATACAATTTCACCCAACGTGCGTAACAGAGCAAAAATGGCATGAAGGAACTTGAGAATGGGGCGAAAGCACCATATTTGCTGAAACACAAACAGAAATCGCGACATCAGATTACTTGTTCTGCAGATTGTCCATTACCGCAATCATAGTTGATCCATTATCATGTCTTACCAGGAAAACAAAAAGGGCAAAATGGAACCCAATTATAAGCGCCGCTAGTGGCGCTAGCACCACCGTCAGTAGCTTGTAGGTCCATGAAAAGACGAGGTGAAAAATTGTGGTGGACGCTCTCCATGTCCAGTCGGGACTCCGAACGTTGTCAGGTTCTCCGACTATAGATGGCCAAATGTACTGTAATAACAACTCATCTCAGCTTGTTCCAGTTTGTCTTTTCAAAGTTATATTCTAATGTTTTGCTTTTGCTTACTTCAATAGATTTGTTGATATCTTGCGGATCCCTTGATTCCAGGTCAGGTGTGTGAACTGCGCCAACTTTGTTCATGTGGATGGACATGGTTGCTGGATCGGTAATCATTCGGGCGACTTGCAGAATTTAGGCTCGCGTACTAGGGGAAATTACTGATTGGCTTCAAACACGAACTGACGAACCAACAACAATGTACGGAAATCTACACCAAAAACTTTGTGAACTTGAGCTCACAGTAAACGATGTCGCGCTTCTGGTTCCCACGATCGTAATGGCCGGAGCAGGTATCAAAACGTTGACTTTTAAGGAATCCTCGCATGCCCGCTTGAAGAAGCCTCCTTGTCGCATCCTTGAAGAAGCCAACTTTTCTCCTCCGTATGGGCGAAAGTTGGATCGACTTTCTCCCCTATGCGTTCTACAAGTCAGACAGCCAATTATGGTCATTTGGTCTTTGATTCAAGGTGGTTCACGGCATCACGCCTTTCACGGACCTTAGGCAAGTCAGCAGAACGATCAAACGAACTTTGATTTGTCCAATTGATAACGCATCATCGCTGCATTTCTCTTAAACGCTATATAGTTTGTGAGCGACTAGACGAGGACGAGACCTATAAGACAGTTGGAACGCTTTCTTGGATCTGTAAAACAATTCTAGTCACTACTCCCCATGATTTAGCACACGCATATTACTTGTTGCAATTCTACCATGAATCGTGATTTCCACCAAAACACTCTCTATACATGAGGTAGCCGAAGCAAAGAAATTGATTTTGTCCGGTTCTGCTGAACTCATTGAAGAACAATTGGCTGTCAGCCAAAATGGACTCATTTATTAAGTCCGTGACATGCCACAAGCTTGTCCAGCCCTGAATCATGCGTTTATATTGCTGAAACAGATTGTGACCATTAACTCCATTTCCTGGTTGCCCTGTCTGTAATCGATGGCAAGAAAACGGAACGGAAATGAAATCAGTTCATTGTCGAGATTACCAATGACCGAAGAAGCTCGAGTCAAATTTGTCGCTGATGAGAGGGACTCTTGAAAAAAGTGGCGGTCAAGCTCGCCCCTGCTGTTTATAGTTATAATGTATTATTCGACCTCCAAAACTTTTTACATTCCCTCCACACCAATCTGATTCACCTGAACTCATCGCCGGAAATTGCACAGTCAAGGGCATTTTGTGGTACTAAATTTGACTGTTTTGTGGTTCTTCTTGCATGCACATAATCTTGAATCCTTCCATAGACAATATTTTGCCCAGTTGGCCTAGTATAACAGATGTCTCTTTTATTGTGATGTGGTGACTAAAAATTGAAGTCCTTGGAGTCCTTCTCCCCATGCTGGATAGCGTACAATCGTACGAAACTGGTACTACCTGTATCAATCTGGCCAGGCCAGGCAGGAGGCAAGAAGGCGATGACGGGTGAAAAGTGGGGCGCCAAACATTTTCTAGGATTCCTTCTTTAGAGTCGCTTCGCAATTTACTACAACTGCTGAACAAAGCGTAAATATATATGGCTCTAAGAAAAACGCGACTTTCACCCACGTTGAGCCTGTCTTGAGAGGACAATAAGAGACACGATCACGGCACGACGATCCTTCCAACAACAACAATAGCGGACGTGTTGGAAAACGTTATATCATCCTCTTCAACAGACAGGAAATCGACAAACCTAACACATATGTAGTAATCATTAAATTTGATTTATTGCTTTCACCAAACTACTACGTTCGTGGATTCTTTGGCCTCATTCCCCATTTTCTGGCCCTTGTTCTCAGACGTATATATGCAAGAATGTCAGTCGTCCCGAACATGTGCACTTTGTTGATGAAACTTTTCTAACACTTGATTATAACGTAGGAAGAAGGAACGCATGAAAAACCTTGTGCGCAATCCAGTCCTCACAGCAAGCATTGTGTAATTCTCTGGAAACTTTTTGTCTGAATGCTGCAATTGACCTGCTGTCATCAAACAAACAAACGGACAATAAGTCGTTCAAGGTTATGTCATTCATGTCGTCGTAATCCGAAACAATTTGTAGGCTGGACTGGCAACTTTTCCGTCTGATGAATGTGAAATGATGGTCAATTCCATATTTTCTGTTCCCAGCCAACGAAAAAATGGAACGGTAGAATTTGATCAATGATAGCCCGCTCCCTGTTTGAAGATTTTGTCCCAGTTACAGGCTTTGCTGTTGGACTTGCTGATGTTAGATGTCTCATTAAAATGAACTGAACTTCCGTTTGATGAAAAAAGTTTAATTGTAGACCGACCTGACCCAGCAGTTTGTTAAAATCACAGCCACAATCAATAAAGTATTGCTATAAGCGAAGGTATACATGACAGAGGGTGAAAGCAATAATACCACTAGAGAAAGTTTGCTTGTACCAAAACGCACCATGGCGACATCTGCAGGGCACGGCTCGAAAAATGATTGCTTTGCAGAAATTGTCTAACCCAAAACTGAAACTGTTTGAGTATAATAGAAATTATTATCATATCATCTTCTCCGATCCATGTATTCCCAGATTTGACCTGTCAGCCATTCCACGCCTTCTTGAAGACCTTCTCCGGTTACAGCGTTCGAAGCGCAGATATGCCAAGGCTTGTTTGCAATCCTGTCCATTCCCAAAGCAGCTGAAATTTTCACCGCTGACATGGCCTCCTTGACATCCATTTTATTGGCAAAGAATAGTATAGGTATTCTTCGGTTAGAAATATCCGGGTGCTGTAATAATGTGTCTAATTCATCTTTGGCAACGACGAAACGTAACCTGGAATAGAGAGAGAGTTAAATGCGGATGGATCAAAACTGTTAAGACAAGCATAAAGAGCAAGAAGGATTCGACAGAACATACTGTGAATCCCGCAAAATTGGTATCAGGCTTACTTATCGCTACTATCGATAACGAAAATTATTCCCTGACAATCCTTGTAATAGTGTTCCCAAAGACTTCTGTAGCGTCCTTGGCCTGACATATCGAAAGCTGTGAATCCGACATTCTTGTCTACAATAAAAAAACATTTTTTGGTTAGAACCAGAAATATAGTCAGTATTGTTCTCTGAAATGTAGAAACGCGGTCAGACTACTTACTGTTGAATCGTTCAACGTTGAAACCAATGGTCGGAACAATGTCATTGGCTTTGTTCTCTTCAGCTTTGAAATGATTCAGGAGGGTAGATTTTCCACTGTTGTCTAAACCAACGACTAAAACGTTGACTTCTCGCTTTTTCAAGCCCAACAAATTTGCTAATTTGTCAAAAATACCCATCGTGAGTCTCTGAACGGGTTAAATTCCTTTCATTATGGATAACACGACAAAAATGCTGTTTCCAAAGTTGTGTGAAATCAAGACCAAAACCCAATTTTTCAAACTGTGAGGCAAAACATCATTAACGTCAATATTCGTCTTGTAAAATTCTGGAGGGGCTAGTATCTCGCAACAGTCCCCGGAAATACACGATCGATGGTTGCTAAGAAGGAAACATTGGTCGCTACGAAAGCGCATCTAGATTGCAATACCTATAACATGGAACGGCTGGCACGAAACGTTGACACTTGGCACTAACGCTATTGACAACAGGAGACCAATTTGTTCAGCGTTTCTTAACCATTTCGGCGATTATTTATTAAACACCTTTTGGCAGTTTCAAAAAGAATTAATCTACCTATCAATATCTAACGTACGGTGTCTATTATGCGTCCATTAATGACACCTACACAATGTCGGCGGTATTACATTGAAGAATGTACATTGTTATGTCCAACAGCAAGCTAAATCTATTCATACCTAACTAAGGTTCAGGATGTTCTTTTGCAACCTGAAGCTGACTTACTAGTTCAGACCTTTGGTAGGATCCTTTTGAACAAACTTGTAACACAAGTTTACACAACACAACATGACAAATACACGGGATATCACAAGCATTATCACTACCTCTTTGACCCAATGCTGAAACTAGAATAAGTTATGGACTGAAACCGTAAGGTTGTTTCAGTGCGGGGACTGAACGTAATTTCGTATTATTCAGAATCCTGTCCGACAGTCATCAAATACTATTCCGCTCAACGGATCATAATCGTCTGGGGAAGACAGATCATGGAGGTCAGTTTTGGAACCTGCAAAATAACGTCAAATGGTAAGTTTACGGTTCTTCATCCATTACCCATCTTCAACGTTATGACGATGATCTGCTCACCTTTATTGCTCATTACGTCAAGCGAAGAGGTAGATTTGTTGCCGTTTGGCTTATGAGTTTTCTTATGCCTATACAAAGCGCCAGGTTGTTGAAATTCCTTGTCACAAACGTTGCACTTGAACTGCTTCTTTTCAGCGTGTATAAATCGATGTATGCTTAAACTCTCTGAAACACCCATAAATCAATCAGAAATTAGCAGATGAATCAATAATGAAATCCAGTGTCTCGACAGCACCCCATCCAGCGTAACTTACGTTTCGATTTGAAAGTCTTTGCGCATTGATCACAGGGATATGAAGCTTCAGCTAAATGCAACTGTTTATGCCTCCAAAGCGAATGAGGTTGCTTGAAGGCTTTGGTACAGGTCTCGCAAACAAAAGTCTTATTTTCTCCATGTGTGAACATGTGCAGGTTCAGCTTATCTGCAATCAATTCAGAAAATTTCAGTGTCAATCGTCAATAGCTATCCAATATACACGTCATAGAAATTCTCTTATCGCTTCTTTGCTATTCACCTTTAGTTCGAAACTTTTTGTGACATTCCGAACAAGCATGCGGGTAATTAGCATCGTAACCAGGCATTGTAATTTCCAGGTTACCTCCGAAAAAAAATTCCCATCGAATCCACCTGAATCAAAACAAACAGAGATACAGACATTATCAACCTTGTTCAACACGCATCTGCTTTGACAATGTAAACAAACAATATTTACTTACCTTCGCTGTTATAGTGTCCTGCTACAGTGTCCTCATCAAGGATTAGTTTTTGGCTGAGCTTCAAACTGGCACAATGGCATTTTGAAAAACTTTGATCGCTACAGAGTATCAACAGACATATCTGTCACTGGCTGGCTGTACTTATTAGCAGCCAGAGATCAGCAATTATTGATCGAGAAATTATGCATAAATTTTCGCCTGATTCTCTCGAGCCAACCTGAACCAGTACAAAAAATCGATACTCTGCACAGCCTATTCAATACACTAATTATCTATAGTCGGTTCACACACCTTTCTCAGCAAATTTTCAGCGACTAATCTCAATTAATTAATCTTCAAAACATTATGTCAATAATTTATGCATATACGCTATGAAACATTTCAAAGTTCTCACTTTTATCAATCAATTCTGATGCATTCGTATTATTACCGCCTCGCCTAGCCGCCTGTTTATAAAAATCAGAATCTGGAAAAGCCATCGAGTTTACGTTTTCAATGACTCGCTGGTTTTTTCATCAGCTTACCCCTCAACGAAATCCCAAATCCATGATCACAAGCCCTTAAGTTGCGATGCCAAATTATCAGTTTTTGGCCACCAATTGAAAGTACTCAAGCTATTTTTCAGTCCATCTGAAATTTTACTAACGACTTCAATGTAACGTTATTAATCAAATCAATTTTAGTAAGATGCCGTGAGTCCTTTGCCTCAAACGTAACCAATTTTTCGTCTGAAAGTAGTGCAAATTTCTTCGTCCTCTATCTGCCGTTATTAAATTCCAATGCTCCGGGTTTGCATCAACATCCGTAAAATCCAGAACTTCGGAAAGAACTTAGAAAGTCGGACTTAAGGTCCGAGCATATCCGAGCATATAATAATAACGAGGGAACCAGAAGAAACGCTGACACAATCAACCCTCGCTTGATTCGATGGTGTTCCACAAGCTAGATTTTGTAATTTTATTAAAAGTGGGGAAGATAAGCGCTGGTTATTACTGGAGCCTGGACATAGGCACAGGTATAATTGAAGAGGCAGAGCCGTAAAGCAGTTTCCCTGTTTCCCTTCCAACAACAATTTCCAGCGACCTCTGAGCAAGTAAACTTCAAAGTGTACGCATTTCAAGTCGTGAAAAGGTCCATGGAGAAGGATGTAAATGATGGTGATCATGACGGAACCGCACCCCTTAAGTCTTCACCTGGACAATTATCGTCATGTAACTTGGGACTTTGGAACACCCTTGTAATTTCAGGGATCCTTTGGCTCTTCTGGCCATAAAAGAAGGAACAACCCCAACCAACCCCATAGCAGGCCTCGTCCTCCAGAAGCCCATTCCACCTCTGCCTCCAGCAACGAAACGGTGTACTTTGGAGCATTGAATGTTGGTTAAGTTGGCTTGAGCCCTGTGCTGTACACCTTCTAATGAGATTTGTCTACGGACATTGTCGAAGATGTGTGTTGTTTTGTAGTATACGTGTGTGTCTATGACGCAAGATTACCTCCCTGGAGATTTCCTGCCGCTTTGCCCAGCTCTCTGAACGCCAAAATGCCACGTTCGAAACCCCTCGGATTCCAGTTGCTCTCTGTTCATCTTCAGAATCGGTGATGATTCTCGTTCTCGTTCTGTCTTGTTGAATGCTGCTGCCGCCGCCGCGCTTTCAACGCTGTAAGTTATTTAGCGCCCTCGGTCAAATTGTTCCAGGCAACCTTTAAAAGCGTGTCAAAGTGCCCAAGTACATACTACCAAAGTACGAACAGTGTCGCAACTTTCACCTGAGAATACCGAGTGTATGTGTGTGTGTGTGGTCGTCTTGGAGGGTTGTCCAGTTGTCAAAGGCCAATTGTATCTCCTCCTGGAAATCTGACGGAAAATTTACTCAACCAGGTAACAAATATAAACTATCATTTATCTTAAACACAACAATAATTCTGTCATCTCTCTGAGCCGAAGTCATAGAGTCATGGTTGCATTGAGGCACATAAATATGCCGAGACAAGTTGGAAAAACGTCGGCGCTATCAAAAGAAAGCCGAGCTACTACAAATTGTCCGTTTAGTGTCCATGAGACATTTCAAAAATTCAGACTTGTCCTCCATCGTCTTGCTTGAATTCCAAGTATTCCAACTGGCTCACCGGAGGCTCGTCAAGTCGAAGGTCGCTGGAAAAAAGGCACAAGTTGGTTTGAAAATGGGGGTTGACTGCGAAAATGTTGTGAATCACGTAGGAAGGAGTTGGTTCAAAAGTGACTTTCATGACAACAACAGGTGGCAGTTTGTTTCGCCTCGTTTAACAGATTTTGGCGTTACGGAGCGTCGAAATGGGACTTCTTGTTGCATATTTCTGAGACTCGCAGTCTGCAGCCACTTTCCTCTGACTAATACACTTTTGCTCGTCATGCACACACATTTCAGTGACTCACATCCTGGAGAACAAGACTGGCTTGTTAGGAACAAAAAACTGAAGGATATTAAAACGTGTCTTGTGTGAAGTACAACTCGGTTTCAAGGTGTGCTCATGGCGAGCGGAAGTTGCCGGATAAAGACGACTCGTCACGTGCATTGTATCAAGGGAAAACAATTCACATCCCTTCCTTGCATTGATTTCCATTCTCTATTCATTACACGGAAACTCTGAAGGGAACTTTTTTCACTCAGTTGATTCAAAACTGCTGGATTTTTTTGTCCAGGATGCTTCCCGTCTGACATGCAATCCTTGGCCAGCCGTCTCAGGTGTAGTTGTCTTTTAAGCCGATTGTACCTATGGGCTTGTTAGATTAACAGTGATTCCTTGGGCGCTTCTGCCTGTTAAACTTTTGGGGTCCAAAAATTGAAACAACCAAAACGTTAAATAGTTGGCAATAAGAGAATAAAGTGGACTTCTTCGGTAGTAACGTCTGTTCACGCAATTATATTTGGGTGGATCACCGAGGGCAGAGATGGAGCATTGTACGTTTTGAAATTACATTTCGTCTGTCTTGGTCGCCAGCCTGTCCAAATAGTAATCTTGGACTGTCACCCTGATTCGAAGAGCGTGTGTCACTTGCTACATTTGTAACAATTAATTCAAGGCGTTGACGGCAAGATTGGCATCTCAATCTATTGAGAAACAAGTGCTGATTTGCCAGTGAATCAATACATATGAGTAACATGCGGCTTTAGCGGTCTTGAATCAAAGAACCAAGCTGATTTCGGCAAGCAAGAATCACAGAAATGACACGGGCTCGACCGACGGTCATCATGGTGGTAGTGGGCTCGCGTTTTTTCGCATCAACTTTAATACGATCAGGCAGATTACTGGTTCCACTTGACAGCAGAAATCAAACGACGACGACCTACCCCGACACACATGACTGTACTTCAATTTCGGTCCTTGTATAAGTCTTATATACGGCTTTAATTATGGGCTTTCGCTCCTGCTCACCGCCAATCATCAGTTGGTTCCTGACGTAGGTGTGTTTGTATATGTGTGGATACTTGAGGCCGACAAACCAATGAATATTAATCAGGGTACGTTGTGTATCGCAAATTGGCGAACCTGTGCATGCTTGGCGATTCGGGCTAAAACTTTCAAACTATCGGTCGCCACGGCTTCTTGATAGCCGTATCAAATACAATCAGAAGGGGCTAATCAGTATGACGAGATTTGATACAAAATCGATTAATCAAAGTCGGAACTCATTTTTCGTGTCAGCTGACTTTGAGAGACCTGTCAATTAAAAGTCCTGGGGCTTTGCCGTCAAGAAATTCAAAATATTTGCGGTATTTAGCCCTTCCACTTGCTTTGTAATACATTTTGCAAATAGCTGTCGAGCTTAATCAACACCGAAATCCCATTAGTTGGCAATTATACCCAAGTTGTTTGCTCGTGTAAATTTTAATGCAATTTAAGATCAAGTTTTGATGGCCGGGCTGGCAAAAGTTCTTTTAAGGAATCTGACTTACTTGATCTAAATTTTACCTTGCCCACCTGTTTGTCTGCCCTCACGGTTCTTTCTTTGAGTCCGCAATATAAAGACGCACCCCTTGAGAAGTTTAGAAAACCGTGTTCTTTTGGTAAAAAAACCAAGGCTTGACTTTGAATATTTTTCTGAAACTTCTTGGAGGTGGACGTCGTTTGAGAATCCTAATGAGAACTTCTCACTTCATCTGCCCCTTCTAATCACATATTCTCTTGGCTTTTTCAACTGCTCTTTCTGAATACATTAGCGAGTTGTGATAAAGATTAAGGATTCGAAACAAGCTCATCGTCGGCAACAAATCATGAAACTTAATTCAACATGGCCTCCAGGCTTGATCCGAACTTGCCGAAGACTTTGGAGATTATAACTCTGAATATTTTAATTGAACATAGTAATTACTGGCAAACGCATACAATTAGCAAGAATGCCACAAAATAACCCGGAGCGGAATAGGTATGTACGAAAACAACAGTTTACTTATATACTCTGCCGATACTGGCAGGATCGAATTAAACCTCTATTTTTATGTTAAAGCTAATTGCAGGTTCAATAATGTGGCCGTCATAATGCCAGGATGTCAAGAATTAGGTTTACTTCAGGTACCGCAAAATTCAAGTCTTGCGAATCAGTTCAAGTCTCATCAGCCCCGGGCTGCTTATCTCAGTAATTTGCAGCCGATTATCTGGATATTAGCTCTTGATAATTGATTTGAAGAACAAAAATCAAGCTTCCTTAAGAGCCAGGTGTTAACGGTTGGTCAGTTTATGTGATTTTATGAGCTGGATATGGGCAAAATTTATTTTTTAACAGTTCCAGTTTATGATCCGCAATCTGCAACCTCATATAATCATAAGCTTATTTCCTTGAATTGGAATAATTAATTCGCACCCTTTCCTTTTTCACAAGCTTGGTAGCTTTCAAAGTTCAAAGGAAGCTGCCGAACATATTATTCGTGAACAAGAGGAGAACAGATGGTCAAAGAACGGAATATGATATTCCTGCTCGTGTATTTATTCTTTATAAACGAGCAGTAAGTAATAATAATTTCAAAACGTGATCCAAACAAGGGGATAAAATCAGCAATAAAGTTTTGTGAAAATTAACCTTGTTTTGATTGACGACTGAGGTAGCGTTTTCAGGACCGGCTTTTTACAGCAGGTTCATAAACGGAATAGGGGAGATCGACACGCCATTTTAATGAAGAAATGTCACAAAACGATCTAGTTTCTTGGCGTAAACGAGCTCATAAAGTAAAAACGAGTTCCACCGTTATTCCCTTTGTGTCGACGTGCATTTTTGAGGTGCATAGTGCATCCCGTTCCTCATTAGAATTCTGCTGCCATTACAAGCAATCAAGAACAACCAAAATCGTTAAATTTTCTCCTTCCTGATACACCCATACAAAACATATAAATATTTTTTGGCCTGCATTAACATTTCAAAGGCATGGTGACCTCAGTTTTTTGCAACAGTTAAATTTGGTTTCAGTTTTTGCATGTGTAAAAACATTTATTGCTGCCATGTTGTAACTGAACTGCAAAAGTTTTTTTGACAGGTTTTTATTTTTTAAATACACACAACTTTTTTCTCCCGTAGAAATATCCCCTTCAATTAGCAAATTTTACCTATATTTTGTGTTAATTCCAACCTCGAATTCTCGAGTTTTGGTACAATTTATACGAATACAAATTACATCTTTGAATAGTTTAAAAGCAAAATTGACGCAACAATGTATCAACTTGGATCAAACAAAATTACTTTGTTAGCAAAAATCATCCGATTAAAGAAATTACGTATCATCCCTAATTCCTTCGGCAGGAACTTTAACATTGTTTTTTTTAATCTTCGTAGACCTCAAATTTGTTCGAATTAAAGCCAGAAATTAAAGCACACACGACTAAAGAGTTACACTTTGAGACCAGCTCACCAAGTCCCTTCAAGTTGCTTCCACTCCTTTTAACGTAAAAAAAATTCAAACATCGAGATCAAACATTGAGTATTGTAAATATCAATCATTCTCTTGGAGCCCCAATCAAATAAATGATGGAAACCACATTACATTCCGTGAGGCTTCCTCCCATCAGTCTTGTTTTATTTTGATTCCGTGGCTGGCCCGAGCGAAAACTTTGAAAAGCCACGCTGACGAGGAATAAACAAACAGCGATGTACGTGTGTACATCATCGTATATTCACATTCATTTAAAAAAGATCAACACCACGTTAGCAAAAAGATAAGACATTTTATCCGTGAACAAGCAAGTAATGTGTTTAAAATCAATAGCCGAGGGATGCTGCTGCACGTTCTGAAAGTGTAGGTGTGTGTTGGTGTTTGCATATGTTGGAAAAAGTATCTTATCTTTTTCCCAGCCGTCCATCCGAAAGACTATGACTTGGAGGAATCCACGACATTTCTCAAGACAAATTCACCCTTCGTGTTCCGACAAGTGCTGGAAGCAAAAAATGTCCTTGCTCTTGTTGCAGCAAGAAATGGTACATCTGTGTAGATTTTTATTACTGAGAATGTACAAATTGAATTTTCGTGTGCGACTCTGCCCCCAAATACATCAATG
>JAQGBJ010000443.1:0-41514 GCA_034698345.1 Sphaeridia pumilis | reverse complement strand
CGGTGAGCAGAAACGGACAAAATGACTCCGAGTCCTTGGATGTGGTTGCTGACGGCGCTGATTCCGTACATGTTGGCGCTGGAAATAGGAATTGATCATGAAGATTCTGTCCTTGATTTTTGAAAATATTTAGATGTACTTACGCAAGACGGATGTGAGCGTTTTGGTTGAAGGAACCTCCTTCGCTCTTGCGGTCAACCTTGGCCTTGATGTTCCAGCTGCCGATGACAGAGCTGAAGGTGGAAACGGGGATACCGAGTTCGTTGGGGCGCTCAGTCATTGCGGCACCGACCAAAGTGGTACGGGCGAGGTCAACATCGTAAGACTTTTGAAGGCGTTGGAGGATCTTGGGGATGACTGCAAATACCTCGATGAATTAGAAACAGATTTGGAATTTATCCAAGTAAAGGGATAAAGGACTTACGCTTGGGAACTTCATCAGAGAACTTGGGGTCAAGAGCGTGGTAGGTGACGACACGGTTCTGGAGCATGATTCCGAGTTCGACCTTGAGAGGAGTGGCGGTACGTTGGATGACTCCGATCTTGGCGAAAATGTTCTTGATGTCATCAAACTTGGTGATTTGGGTGCTGGCAGTCATGATACGGTTGAAGACGGCCTTTCCGACTCCTTCCATACGGACGAACAGGGTGGCGTACGAGTTTCCGAAACCGGCGATGGCGCCATTGAAGTTGATGTAGGCAGCAGTGGGCAAGACGGAGTTTCCAGATTTGTGGACAACGTAGTCGGTCATTTGGCCGAAACCGAATTCTTCATCGTAGTAGTCGGACAAGTAGTTGGAAGACAACTTGGGGTCGACGGTGTGAGGAGGGAAGAAGGTCAAGAAGGACTTGGCGTAAGAGGCCCTGCAAATAAGTTCCTTCCGGTTAAAGAAAGTCAAAGAGAAAAAGTAGGCTGTTGAAGTGAAGCCACTTACTTGACTTGGATGCAAGGACGCTTGGAGTTGGAAACGGACTTCAACAAAGTGTACATGTAGTTCTTGACAAGCTTGCACCTTTCAGTCCACATGTACATGACCATTTGGTTGGCGACTTCATGTTCCCAGCCGAAGACCAAGACGTACTTGGCAGCAACGGAACGAAGTTCGGGATGTTCTTGACGGTCGTAGAAGATGGGAAGGAGGGTGTTCTTAAGGGCCTTGGGGTCCTTGTATTTCAAAGCGGCGAGGCCTGGGATGGCTTGGACACGGACAGTACGGTCGACGTTCTTGTCAACGGCAATCTTCCTCAACTTTTCAACGGCGGCACCAATTCCAATGTTCTTCAAAGCGCCGACAGCAGCAGTTTGTTCTTCGAATCCAGCAGCTCCTGTAGACGAGAACAGAGTCGGTGAATTTGTAGCCCAAAAACTTGAACAACTTATTGAAATATTTTTTGAAGAAGTACTTACCATCGAACCTGTCAGAGAAGAACTTGACGTACTTGTCCAAGAGACCAGAGGACTTGCATCCCTTGTTAGCCTTGCAGACTCTTCCGACGAGAGAAGCGAAGGCAAGATCGATGATGCGACCGTTAACTTTAGCAAGACGTTCAGTGGCGACTGGGCGGAGGAGGCCCTGCAAAAATTCAACGGTTAGTAAAAATTTGTTGAACGGATTCTGATTCAGAATATTATGACTTTTTATATACCTCGTATTCTTGTGCGAGCTTTTCAGTGGGGTTGCGGATGTAGGAGACAAAGTTGGAGAACAAACGGATGATGGTGATGGGGTCTTGGGAGTCCTTGACGACGTCACGGAGGAGCAAAGCGGCAGGGCCGGTTCCAGTAGACACCAAAATGTCCAAAAAGACCTTCCTGTTGATCAAAAATTCCAAGATTTAGTTTCAGAGTATTTACTTTAAGTTTTTCAATTGGGAAATTTCCTAGAATTCGCTTACTTTTGGAGAACATCAGCGTTACCGGAGACCTTTTCGTAGACCTTCTTGAGCTGATCGTAGTTCAAAACGTTGGCGTGTTGGATGGCAAGGAAGGGAGTGTTGCGGTGGAATTGCTTGAGGTCCTTGAGAACTTCAACCTTGCGGTGGGTCTCAATGTAGGCGGTGATGGCTTCTTCGAGCTAAAAAATTTGCAAAATTTTTAGAATTCAAGTGATTTTGCAGATTTATAAAAAAACTATTTTTTTACCTTTTGAGCAGCAGCATCTTGGACGCTGGCAGCGATTTCCTTGTCGTGGAAGTAGAAGGGCTTGGCGATGGTCAGGTCTTCGTTGGGGTCGTTCAAGTTCTCAAAGACGTAGCGAACTCCAGCAGATTGGCCGTTGGTGGGGGCGGCGACGCTTCCTCCGGCATTGGCGTTGAGAAGTTGCAAGTGGATGCTGTAAAATATTTTTCCAATTAATTTTGGCTAAACCCTATAAAGAAGCTTTTGAAAAAATTTCGATTCACTACTACTTACGCTCCGTATGAGTATTGTTCATGGCCGTTGGCGCCGAAGACGCGGTAGGCGAGGGTGGAGTGGACACCGATTCTCTTGGGAACCCATTGGCCGTCCTTAAGTTCAACATCGTAGTTGGCAGCAGCAGTCGAGTTGAGGATATCCTGTAAGCAAACAATTGCAAAAATTAGTCAAAATTTCAAAGGGTTACAGTTGCAAAAAAGTATAGAGACACTTACCCTGGTGGCATGGTCGGGGCAGCTGTGGTAGTAGACATTGGGCTTGCGGACTTGGATAGCGGGATCCTTGCAGTCTTCGTGAGCACGGAACTTGCGGACTTGGATGTGAGTGGCATCTTGAGGGATGATTTGGTAATAGGTGAGACAATCTCCAATGATGGTTTTCTATGGGATTTTTAAGTGTTAAAAATTTGCAAGGGTTTTTTAAAATTCGCAAAAAAAAATTGCAAATATACTTACTTCTTGGATTTCAGCCTCGTGGGGAACGGTGATATCTCCAACAGCGGTAAGATCAACTTGGAGTGCGTTGGCGATACCTCTTTGGAAGTTCTTGGCCCATTCGGGAAGATCGGCTGAGATGACGACATCCTTGACCTGTTGGGATATATATTTAAGTATGAAACTTGAAATGAACATTTTTTCTTTGGAAATTACTGAAAAGAGAGCAGACTTACGTGTCCATCTTCAAGTTGAACTTGGAAGGCTTGAGTCAGGGGTTCGAGTTCAGCCAATTTAGCGAGTTCGAATTCGGTACCGAAGGTGTGGTATTCACCGTTGCGGACACCAGCTTCGAGGTTGGCCAATTTGACGTTCAAAGTGTTTCCGTTGGCGAGGACATGGAGTTCACCGGAGACGTTGAAAGCGGAGCCGTAGGAAACGTAATCTTTTGATCCAGCAACAACGACGGAACTGTAATGGAACACGTGTTCTTTACCAGAAGGGAACAAGTTTCCTCCAGCGGCGGCCCGTTTCACCATTCCCCCGGAGACCCCAGTAAGGGCTGCAGACACACGAAAAAAAAACATGAGTTTACACTTTGCCAATTTGCTGTTGAATCCCCCCTCCCCCGCAAAAACAAAAAATTACAACTTACCCACAAGGAGGCAAAGAGCTAGGACCTTCATGATTTTTGAAAATCCTTTAAAATTTCTAACTAGCGAAAATAAACAATGTACCAGACGCGCCTACAACTTCCAACAGCAATACAGTAGCCACTGCTACCAGGAGCTAACTGAGCTTACTGGGCGGCGCGGGCCCCGTTTTGTTCGCTTCCACCAAGGACAGAGGCCAAGGGTCACCGCAATTATATTCATTCCATATAATGGTTGTCATGTCATGCATGTTGGTCCAGCGCAACGTCGAGTTCTGATAGGCCAGAACGACCAACCAGGAGTCACGATGGAACTTGACCCTCCCACCACAACGCTTCAACCCCCGAACAAACCCCCTGTTGGGCTGACTTGAGAACATGTCAGCGTTTGGAAATGTCATTTTGTATTATGTATAGCCAACGGTTTCTTGTTACCGTAAGCGGGGGTGGAATTGAGACGAGAAAAAGCGAGGGATACCTGTTGTGATGGTGGCCATTATAGCTTTGTGTAATTATATTTATCAGAAATCTGTATCAACATTAATTCATCGTAACCGACTGCTTATTATATTTCCAGTTTAGTTTGGACAACCTGGAGCACGATGCCGAAGACTGTATGGAAAATTCTAAAGACGCTGTGGATGTCTCTAGAAACTATTTTTATAAACTATCAAAACATTACATGTTGCCTTTGATAAGCTTGAGAAAATATTAATTATTTGACATTTCTCAGGTTTTATCAACGTTTCGCTGACTTTTGATCAATAGCCAGCACGCAAGAATAATATTTTCTTTTAACCTGGCTTAATCAAATGTGTACTTACTTTGACAAGACGCCAGCTTTTGAATCAATAGTTATCAAAGTGATTTTTCATTATCACTTGTTTCTTCCAGCGTCCACCTTGAAAACAATTGCTCTTCTCATCATCCCATGTCATCCCCGTATATAAAGTCGACTTTTATGCCAGCTAATGTCAAATCTTTGGTCAGAGAATCACATATATGCGTCCTGGTCACTAACATTGCTCATTTTCTCATAAGTTGTTCTTATCAAACTTATAAGATCCTTGCTTAAGCACAAATTGGCAAATGTCTCGACAGAGAGTCTAAAGATTATAAAGTTGTATGAAACGTCCATTACTGCGGCTCTAGCGAATATAAAACGTGCATTGTCTTAAAGTTAAGCGTTAATCTTAAAGTATCTGAAACAGTTGACTGTGTCCTTGCCAACTGCCTTCAGTTTAATAAAGTTCAGGTCAGGTCAGTGGTTCTTCTTCCAGTCTGCTCATTTCTCCTTTAGTTGTCCTTTGTGATTTTGAAAATGTCTTGTAATTCTCAGAATCGCTATAGGGGAATAGTTGAGGAACATGCATATATTTTAAGGTATCAGCAAATATAATGTCACACGTGTGTTTTAAAAAAGTTGCAAGACTTGCGTCTTGATCTAATCTCGAGTTCAACATGGATAAAATATAAACAATGGAGCAATACAGGAGAAAGGTCACATATATTTCAGTTGACTTTCTTCAAACTTACTTTTATGCATGTATTTTGTTACTGCAAGGTTCTTTCTGCCGCCATAACTTTCAAGACTGTTTGCACGTAATGCCCGAGTTAAGATGGAATTGGAAATTAATGGGCCTCGAATTTAATTGATGAAAAAGGTTTGTTCGGTACTTGATCCGGTTTGAAAAATCCTTAAGGCCGCATTTTTTAAATTATATTTTCTTCCAGTGCTATGCTCGTTTATGGGATGGGATAATTGCTTGTGAATTGTTGACTTTACATTTCATAATACAGGTCGAGGTGACTGTTGCAGATTTGACCGGATTTACTGTGGATGAAATCCTGAAAGTCCTTGATGACATCCAGGTTTTTCCCGAATCAATCATCACTCATCCCCAGTTGAATAGAAAATTCTGCTGATTTTGCTTGGAAGCGTTAATGGTGACGCTTGTGGATGAATTACTATAATGTAGCTGAGGGCATAATGCATTTTATTGTACGAAACTCTTTTTAATTTTGCTGACTCAACTTTAGATGAACAAGGTTATATTAAGCCTTTGAAACAAATTGTTACAAGTCTGAGAGCTTTGTAAGCAATTAAGACTTTGTTGCTTGAAAAAAGCGTGTCTCAAGCAGGACAGGCGGAGCCAACAGCTTCACACTGATCTCCGTGTCGGTAAACATACGACCTGAAAAGGTCCCTGGCGCCAAGCTTGGTTTGACATTGTGGATCAGGTCCCAAAGCGTCGTTATACGCTGCCGAGTCCCAATGGCCACAAATGCCGCAATGAGTGCCTCGGTAACGAGAGCCCAACTTGACTGTCACGAAGCCACCAGTGTATCTAACGTACAGATCCGTGATCCCCGAGTAAACATGGATTTCGTCGCCGTTCTTGATTATCCTGTGTAAACACACGGTGAAACATTAGATAAAAATATGGATGACAAATATGTTGGTAGGAAAAATAAGTATCTGGGGATTTACGTGAATTTAGGAGATTTTTCGTCTGGGTATTTTACTACTTTGCGGTCTTTTAGTTTGAGGGTGCCGTCAGCAGTGACGCCGTCGGTTGTAAGTTCAAGGGTAGAGCCAAGGGCCATTATTTTCACGTCCTGAAAAATATAAGCAACTTTGTAATTCTGAACTTCGGGAAGTTCTATAAATTTGAAAAAACAAATGGGCTTACAATAGTTCCTTCTAATACTCGTCTGGCGAGAACAGCGTATTGTGGCTTCGGTCCACAGTCGGCGCTGATGAGGGTGTAGCATTTGGGAAGTCCTGATGTGAGTGTGAGGCCGTCCAAAGTATGTACAACTGCTGGATGAACGGCACAAGTTCCTGAAAAATTAATATGAGATGACATATTATTAGATCTGGTTAAAAAAACTAAAAAAACTATCCAAAATGCAATTTACCGTAATATCCCAGCCTGAACCCTAACCGTTCAAAATCGGAGAACCTGCTCGCCAAAGCGTTGGGAACCAAAAGACTGGGAAAAGTGCTCAAGTCGATGCCGTGGTATCTCTCTAAAATATTCCCCGTTTGACTGTACTCCACATCTAGTTTTGGACTCTCGGTGGAAAAATTAAACCTGAGAACTGTATTTCCAGAGACTTCAAAACCGGCTGGAGGAGCAGAGGTTTCTTGCTCTGCACTCGAACTTTCGTCTTCCAAGTAAGAATGGAAAAGACCTCGGATGATATTCAGCGGTCCTGACACACGTTTGAAAATGCCTTTGCCGAGATCATAGGACACATTTATTTGGACATCTCGAAGAGTTGTTTGTTCGACGGTTGCTTCGGTACAAGCGAGCGTTGGTGGAATATATTCTCCTGGATAATTTTCGCTTTGGCTTTGAACACTGCAAGCTTTGTAGGGACCCGTTTCTTGCTGTGACTCGAAGACTTGCTCGTCTGAACGTTTTGCTTCGACATTGTAGTCGAGGCGGACACGGTCTGAAGTGCATTCGGTTCTTTTTCCCTGGAGATCAGCAGAGGCTACGTTGCCAATGAGAAGTTGAGACCTCTGCCTTATAATGGGCTCGCTTTCGTCTTCGTAGCTGAGAATGTCCTTGGGGAACAAACTTTGCTCAACTGTTGAGTTATAACAGAGGATTTTGGATGCGTTGGCCTTTTTTGAAATTAACTTCAAACGAATGTCTTGAGTGTTGAGATCTTTTTCCTTGACGTCTGCGTACATTTCTACAACGTGGTCGGGATGATCGGATCCGTATTTGTACTGGATTTTAGCGACGGCACTGATTTTGTTGCTTGATTCCAAGTTTCCTGTTAAAGTAACAGCGACCTAGGAAGGCAAACCATTTGTTCAAAAATCTTAAATTTTTTACCCGTATAGCAGGATAAGAATATAATGGATCACCTCTTGAAGACTTGGTCCTAAAGAACTGTCGCCGGAAACTGATGCGGACAGAGTGCATTTTTCAGAATACGGGGAAATTAGAATCACGTCCAAGAATTCTTGCACTCCCAGCGCAATTTTAGTGAAAGAGTTTCCATAAAGTCTATGAAAAGAGAAATTTTTCACTTGAAATTTTTACTTGCGTGAAACTTAATTTTGACAGGTTTACCCTGGATTTTTGTCTTCAGAGCTCAAGTGTTTTCGAAGATCTCTTAGAACAGTTCCTCTGGTAATTTTTCTTTCGCAGTTGGTGTATCCCAATTGTAGTTTAGTTCCGCTTACAACCGGAGATTTCAGTGTCCAAGTTCCCTGTGAAGTAGAAAAAATTGAAAATAGCACATTGAGTTTTTCTGAAATGTACATTGAAAACTCTGAAAATTATTTACATTCTTGCTGGAGCTTGGACCTTTTGACGCAATAACTTCAGCGTCACAGTTAGGGCAACTCTGAGGCAACAGATCTACAAATTTGGGGCCTGAGCTGCTTAGAGCGTCCCGGCCAACTTTGGTCTTGGTTGCAGTATGACTTACAATGATGTTAGGATCGGATTCTTCAAAAAAATATTTTGCAAATAAAGTTTCAAAATTGACACTGAAATCAAGGTAAACTTAATACACAAACCTGAAGGAGGCTTAATCTGTATTTTTATGGACTTATTATCCAAGTCAAATTGCAAAGCATTTTTCACACTGGCTCGAGCTTCAGACTTTCTCTCGGCTGCCACGCTGAATGCAGTACCGAGGCCCACAAAATGGTTGGTTATTTGAGTTCGGCCAAAAACTTGGAATCTGGAAAAAAAGTTTTATTATTTTTCAGAATCAGTCGCCATAAGTAGCGATGAAACTGTGAAAACATACTGGAGCTCTCCATCACGAGCAATACCGGAAACCCCTTTTGAGTTGGATTTTTCGATCGAGGATCTTATCCGGAAATGACTTCCAGCTGCTGACCAAATGGAGATGGGAATTCCAATTTCCATTGGTTGCTGGTAAAGGGCTCGTTCATACAAGACAGTTTTACTTGCATACCGGGTAGCTGTTACCATGAGATTGCTGAGACTTTGCTGAAGTGCTCTGAGGATCTGAAGCCGAACAGAAAGTAAATTTTAGCTAACCCACGCAACAAAAATTATATTAGAATTCCAGCAAAGTGCTCACCGGCGCAGGACCTGGTCCAAGCTCTGTCAACTTTTTGAGATCAAAACCGACATAGGCAATGGCTTTTTGCTTATACATGAGAGAAAGTTCAAGTTTGAGAGCTGGATTTGGTCGTAATTTCACTCCGATTACGTTCAGAACATTTTTTACTTGAGAAACGTCAGAAACCATAGCAAGATCAACCAATTCTGAGTACAACTCCTTGCCCAGACCTTCAGCCCGGATGTAGATCTGTTGAAATTCCATTTGAAAATTTAAACCTGTATTTTTGGATTGTGCTAAAATTATAGCATTTTTTGTGTACTCACGCCCATGTAATGAGAAGCATAGCCGCCAACAACAACATCAAACCCAACATAAACTGAAACTGGCATGGCGCTTTTCCCGGTGCGCATCATTGAAGAAGTGATTCCTTGACCAAGACCATATTCTTGGTTGTAGTAATGGACGGAATGGGATGAAGATCGAATGGGGTCTATTACGCCAGGTGGTAAATATTCTAGAATTGTACGTGCTGCAGCCTTGCTATAAAAATATAATAAAAGTTAGAAATTAGGTAGAAGAAAAAGCTGGATTAAGGTAAACTGGAATTCACCTGGTCTTGGAACAGGGATACTGCGAATTGGCCATGTTGATTAAAGAAGTTCGAACAAAATTGCTGGTTTGGGGACAAGTTTCAGACCACATGAAGTAGGCGATTTCATGCAAAATTCGTTCATCCGGCTTGCAGGTCATGAGAAGGCCGAATACTGAAGCCCTGGTTTCGCAAGGCTCACTTCGGTTGTAAAAAACTGGAAGTAGAGTTTTAAAGTGAGCGTCGTCGCCCTGAAAGCATAGAGGGCGCAGGCTCCAGATGGCGTGAACTCTAGCGGATTTTTCAACGCCACGGACACCTGTTGCTACTTCTGATAGAATTGCGATAGCTCGTCCAATGCCGATATTCCGCAGGCCCAGTATTCCAGCAGTTTGGACTTCAAAGTCGTCGATTTCTAGTAGTTCAAGAAAGCGAAACTGTCAAAGGGCTGTAAATCAAAGCTATTAACTGATTTTTGAACACTAAACTTACGCAATTTAGACTCGAAGTAGTTGATGTACTGGTCCAAGATTCCTGAAGTGGAACAATTGGTCTTCCGACAGGTTTTCGAGATCAAAGTCGCAAGGGACAATTCCAGGGTTCGGTGCTTAGCGTATAGTTTCGGGTTGCTCAATTTTTCAAAGATGGTCTAACAAGAGGAAAAATATAATTCTACCGATATGCTGGATCACAAAAAATATTTTTGAGACAAAATAGTCTTACCGAAAATTCTGACGCCAGAGCTTCAGTCGGATTTCGAATGTACAATGGGAAGGTGGCGACAACGTGGGAAATGGCAGCCGTGTCAGTGTTTTCGAGTAAAATGTCACGAATCAGGAGCATTCCTGGTGAAGTACCAGCCATCACGACGGCGTCAAGAAACAGTTTACTGAAATCGAATGCAAAATTATTAGTACTTTAAGCAAGAAAATAATAAAAATCAAAATTAAGCTTCTCATACTATTCCACTTGATCCGATTCGCTTCCCAATTTATGGACAGGATCAGCGAATTCTTTATGGCATTTGGTGAGACTGGCGTAATCGAGAACTGAGATCAGGTCGACAAGGTGAAGAATCGAGTCGCTGGTACCATTTGAATCGTCTACTTTCGGGGCATTCAGCGAAGCGGCAGCGGCCTCGCTGACAGCTTCTTTGACCTGAAAAGTTTGAAGATGACCCAAAGACTTTACCTTGGATTCCACAGGATTTTTTATTTTTTTAAATCTTTTTTTATACCTGGTCAATAATGTTTTGCAGAACATCTGGTTCACTTTCGCCAGCCGCGTGATGGAACATTAGTGGCTCTGCTGCTTCCAAGTCGATTTGAGCATCCTCTTCCGGATCATTGAGGTCATTTTGGTCGAATATGAAGCTGAGGTCTTCGTGAGTTTCCTTGTTTTCAGGAGGTGGAAGTATGTTTGTAATGGGCAATACTTCTCTCAAGAATAAGTTGAAACTGTTGCAAATTAATGGCTTTAGCTTTCATCCCAATTTGTACTTGAGAAAAATGTATCGGATTTTACTTTGCCCAAGTGTACATGTACGGAGAAGTTGCTGTGAAGGGCCAGTACAGAGCCGAAGTGTAGACAACGAGTTGGTTTAGCTTCACTTGGCCGTCAACACTGTCGTCGAGGTCATAGGTGGCGTAAGAGGTAGAATTGAACATATTCTGGAGACACAATAATTTCTCATTTATAAATGAAAATTTAAGGGATAATTTTACGTTATCAAACCTGAAGAGTCTCGTCCTGACATTTGTAGAAAGACTGCGCTGCTTGAAACTTCCTGGTTGGCATATCTGGACAATCGGCGTGGTTCCGGAATTTACTAATTTGGGCTACGCCCAGTTTGGTTGCTGACGATGGAAGGACTTCGTATTTGGTTCTGCATTCTCCCATGACGGTCATCTACAAATTTTAGATTTTTTGAATTTCTTTGGGATTACGGAAGGCACATCGAAAAATAGCAATTTAGAGTACCTCATTAACAGGTAAAATTTGGACCCTGTCCAACTGTACACTGCCAAAGTCCAGTTGCAAGTAATTGGCGATTCCTCTCTTCAGGTTAGCAGCCCATTCTTGTTCTTGATCGTTCATGACAAGGGATTTGAACTAAAAAATTTCGATTAAGTTTTCATCAATTTGTTGAAAAAAATTTTATAGCAAGGAAACGAGTACCTTTCCGTTCTCGGTATGGATCTGAAACGGGTCTGTGAGCGTACTGAAGTCAACTGTCGAAATGTTGCTGAAGGCCGGCAAGGGAAAGTATGTCCAAGGCCCATTGTAAAGTCCGATGGACAAGTCTTCTAGCTGTGAGAGTTATAAAACTTGAATTTTAAAGAATTCTGAAGAAACTGGGTGTAGCGCTGAAAATGACTTACTTTAACATTGAGGAGATTTGAGGTCTCCGCCTGGACTCGAAGTGATCCATCGATTTTGTAGGCTGCTGCATGCCCTGCAGGGGATTCAGTTCCGGTTGTCACCAGAGTTACGTAATTGTATACATATTCTTGCCCAGGTACAAACAGAACATTGATTCCGAAGGCTGCTTGGAAGCAAGCCAAAAGTACCAAGAAACTTTTCATTTTTTGCACTTTCACCGGCTACAATTGGATCACTTTCACCGCGCTGGCCTATTGGAATGAAAATGCTCAAGGCAGAATCAGGAAATCAGGAAGCGCCAAACGTGTCGTCCAAAGTGCGTCCTTAAAGAGGAAGTTGTGATTATATAATTCGTGTGTATGAGCAAAAGCATTGGATGGTCAAGTAATTTTATTTCATGATGTAGTGACCTTTGTCGGTCGGATCAATGACAAGAAGCTTAAGCTAAATAGTGTTGTCTAATGCAAGATTGCTTTCGACTTAAAGATGATAGCTGAAAAGAACTTGTTGGCGATTCTAGCGAATCTTAATGTATTGAAGTGGCCACTTTATGCACGTGCTAATGATTCGATCATATCTTGAGAGACAGTCCGACCCGGCCTTTATTGAGATGGTACAACACTGGGATTACCGAATGTAACCGATTTAGATGACGCTTATTCTGAGCGTTGTGAACTTTTGGAATAAACAAGTTTTTTAGTATGATATTTGACCCCAGCTATCTCAAGCTAAGGAGTTGATTACAAGAAGCTTTTCATTAGTCGACCATGTGATGGATGATGTCAACAACAAATAAATAAATAATGCAACAGTGGGCTTTCGTGATCTTATGTAGCATTAAAATTATGTCATAGGGAAACATTTTGCAGATAAGTTATTTATTTGAACTGCTCTACTACTGATTTAATAACGGTTTCACATAGGTGGTTTGACGATAAATGTGTAGTGTCTTACCGCAGTAAACTATCTTGAATAATAACAATAGGGAAGCTTAAACATTTAAAGAAGATGAATTACATCGAGTATTCAAAATGATTTGACGTATCACATGATTCTTAATATCGTTTGACATGTTCTTTGGTTTTGCATTGAAGCTCATGTCTTGCTTGTGACATGAGTTTATCATATTCCTAGGATTATAAAGTAGCTGACATGATTGTCGTAAGTTCAAGAAGCCCGAAAAAGGTATGTAATAGCACCAAGATAATGTAAATATCTGTAAAAGGAAAAGTTGGCTCCAAAGAATATTGAGCAAAAATCACAGGGTTTGTACACAAGGTTTGTTAAGATTCCGCATGCGGTAAAAATGAAAAACTACTAGACTAAAAGTTTACGGGAAAAATTACTATTCTGACTTTTGCATTTCTATAAGCAAATCTCCACCTTCAAGCTTCAATCCCTTCTGAACAAGGATTTTACTGACAACGCCAGTAAATGGAGCTTGGACAAGCGTCTCCATTTTCATAGCCGAAAGTACAACCAGCGGCTTACCCTTTTCAATTTTATCTCCTTCCTTTACCCGAATGTCCACAACATTTCCGGGCATAGGAGCACCAATAGAACCCTCATCTTTCTTATCAGCTTTGGGGTGAATTCGCAAGTTTTCTGATCCTTTCGTGTCTCGGATGAAGACTGATCTCAACTGGCCATTCATCTCAAAGAAAACTTCTCGAGTTCCACTTGGCGTAAGATCGGCAGCGACAGCAAGAGCCTTGATGTGCAAATTCTTTCCCTTTTCGATCTCAACTTCGAACTCTTCTCCAACTTTGGGTCCAGTGAGAAACACGCGAGTGGGAAGCTTGTCAACTGGGCCGAAATCTTCTCTGAATTGGAAAAAGTCAGTTGCAACTGAAGGGTACATGGCGTAGGACATGACGTCAGTATCCCGGATGTATGAGCCATGCTTCTGAATAAGTTCTGCTTTTGTTTTCTCAAAGTCGAAAGGAGGTAGAGTTTCTCCGGGCCTTCCTTCAATGCGGGGCAGGTCTTTGAGCACCTTCAACCGAGCAGAAAGATTAGTGTTGTCTTCAACATGATTGCAATCGAAATTTTACCAGGAAAGTATTTAATTACTGTGTAAGTAATATACCTTGGATCGGAAAGGCTCTGGGAAGCCTTTGTAAGGTTGACCAATAGCTCCTTGCAAGAACTCAACAACAGATTTGGGGAAGTTAAGTTCGCCTGCTTTTTCTTCGACATCTTTACGGGTGAGTTGATTCTGGACCATGAACTGGGCGAGATCGCCAACAACTTTAGACGATGGAGTTACCTGCATGAAAACAACAATGTTTATTCTGATGCATTTGACCTGAATCAAAGTTTGTAGGTGAATTTTTCTCACCTTGATAACATCCCCGAGAATCAGATTTGCGTCAGTGTATGCTTTTTTAACTTGTTCAAACTGCGACCCAAGTCCTAGCGAAAAAGCCTGGAATTGCAAATTGGTGTATTGTCCACCGGGAATTTCGTTAATGTAAACATCAGCATTTCCTGATTTCATTGTAGCGGTAGCTTCGAATGGAGCGTAAAGTTGTCTGCAATTTTGAGAGAAGTTATAAATATTCATGGGTAAAAGTATCGGAAGTTGGTCTAATTTTGCAATACCTAGCAATTTCCCAGTAGGCAGAATATTCACAGACGTCTTCAAGACTAAAGCCGGTGTCATGTTCGGTGCCTTGCAGGGATGCTACGATGGCTCCCATAGAAGGCTGAGAGGTCATACCACTCATAGAGTCTACAGCAACATCAACGACGTCAGCCCCAGCTCTGGCACATTCCAACATAGACGCCACGCCGCAACCAGAAGTGTCATGTGTATGGATATGAATGGGGACATCTGGATGATCATCACGAAGTGCTTTGATAAGCATCTGAGCGCTTTGAGGTTTCAACAGACCAGCCATGTCCTAATGAAGAAATAACAATTTTGAATTCAAGATTCAAATAATAGAAGTGATGAATACAAAAAATTCGCACCTTAATGCACAACACATGAGTTCCAGCTTTGACTAGCTCCCTTGCCAGATCACGATAATAGTTTAAGGTGTACTTTGTCTTGTTAGGGTTTGATATATCTCCGGAATACGAAATAGCCGCTTCGACGACACCACCAGCCTTTCCAGCCGCATCCATGCCAAGGATCAAGTTGGGCAGATAGTTCAACGAATCGAACACACGGAAGATATCCATGCCAGACTTTACAGCAAGATCGCAAAACCTTAAAGAAAGCGATAGTTCACTCATTAGCTTTAAAACTTCTTAGGTAACAAATCTTGCAATTTTGTACTAACTTGTGGACAGCATTATCCGGGTAGTTAGTGTATCCAACAGCGTTGGCCCCGCGAAGTAACATTTGAAATGGGATATTTGGCATCTTTTCTCTCATTTGGTGCAATCTGTCCCATGGGCATTCATGAAGGAATCTCATACTGACATCAAAAGTGGCTCCACCCCAATTTTCGCTACTGTATAAACCGTTCATCTTATGGGATAACCAGGGGCTGACCTTCACAAGATCATGAGTGCGAACTCTTGTAGCTAACAGAGATTGATGAGCATCTCGGAATGTTGTGTCCATCAGCAAAAGACCTTTGTGAGAACGAACAGCCTTGGCAAATCCTTGCGGCCCTTGTTCTTTTAAGACGTTCTTGAAACCTTTAGGGATTGGAGCATCAGGAATGGTAGGAGGAAAAGCGGTGACTTGTGCGGGCATCATGCCAGTGGCTAGTGGAGTTTGAGGGCCGTTGACTAATACAGTAGCAATGTAATTAAGGAGCTTCTGCGCACGGTTTTGTGTCTGTCGGAATTGGAAGAGTTCGGGATGTTCATCAATGAAGTTTGTATCCAATGTGCCGTTTACAAACTTCTCGTTTTCTAAAACATTCAGGATGAAGGGAATGTTGGTCTTGACTCCTCGAACCCGAAATTCTCTCAAAGCACGATGGATCTTGGATGTACTGGCTGGTAAATCTCTGGCATGACTGATAACTTTGCAAAGCAGGGAATCATAGTATGGAGAAATGACAGCTCCTGCAAATGCACTGGCTCCATCCAACCGAATTCCCATTCCTTCTCCACTTCGGAAAACTTCGATGCGGCCAGTGTCGGGTTGAAAGTTTTTAGCGGGGTCCTCGGTGGTTACGCGGCACTGGATGGAATATCCGTCTAGGCGAATTTGATCTTGCGTGAGATTCAACTCTGGTAGCGTCATGCCCTCGGCGATGCGGATTTGCGATTGCACCAAATCAATGCTGTAAACAGCAAAACCTTAATAATGGTCGCATGAGATGACTTAATAACATCTGAAAGACAGACTCACCCAGTAACTTCTTCAGTGACAGTATGTTCCACTTGCAAACGAGCGTTGACTTCAATGAAATAAAAGTTTCCAGCTGAGTCCAAAAGGAACTCACACGTACCAGCGTTTTCGTAACCAACATATTCAGCAAGTTTGACAGCAGCATCGGTCATTCGTTTCCGAGTCTGTAAAATCACAGCTAGCATAAAGTACTTTGTATGTTTTACAACCTATAATTTCTCAGTCAAGGGGAGAACTTACCGCTGGATCCAGGTTCGGTGCAGGAGCAATTTCAACAACCTTTTGATGTCGCCTCTGAACTGAGCAATCTCTTTCGTACAGGTGTACAACATTTCCCGCTTTGTCACCTGTAAAAGCCGTACACAATCAGAAAAACTTATAATGAATTCAACATTCTTATTATCCTCACAAAATTATTTTTACCCAGTAGTTGGACTTCAATATGCCTTGGCTTTTCAATGAATTTCTCAATGAACATGGCACCATTACCAAACGCCGCCAAAGCTTCAGAACTAGCTAATTTGAACATTTCGGCAACATCCTGTAATGACAAGATCAGTTCATCTTTTATCACCCATTTCATGAGATTTTAAAATCTGATTTCAGCTGCAACGGTATTTTACCTCCATTTTTCGCACTACACGCATTCCTCTGCCACCACCTCCATAGGCAGCTTTAAAAATCACTGGAAGACCGTTCTCTTGGACGAATTGAACCGCTTCATCTTGAGTTGTGATGGGTCCTGGGGTTCCTGGGACTACGGGGACACCTGTGAGAAAAACAAACATTGAATTATACTTTATTTCAGTGCCGTTTTAAGCTTGAAATATGAACATTCGATTTTAATTAACCTGCAGCGATGGCGGCTTCCCTAGCAGCAACTTTGTCACCCATCCGGCGAACTACTTCAGGAGAAGGTCCAATGAATCTGATGTCTGCATCTACACAAGCCTGGGCAAAATCTGATCGTTCCGACAAGAAACCATAACCGGGATGAATTGCGTCAACTTGATTGTCCTGCAAGCAAACGTTTGTATAACTTTGCTTGTATTTCGGTCAATGCTTTTTGTTAAACCTGAATGTTTACCTTTGCAATTTTTATGATTTCCGGGATACTCAAGTACGCTTCCACAGGAGGGAGTCCCTTGCCGATCAAGTACGACTCATCAGCCTTTTGCCGATGCATATGCATTTTATCCTGTTCTGAATAGATGGCAACAGATCTAATTCCCAGTTCCGTACAAGCTCGGAAAACTCGGACAGCTATTTCACCTGCAAAGTTAATACAAAGAGTAGAATTGAGATTTAAATTTTAAATTCGATTCTCAATTTGCGATTTTGGCACGTACCTCGATTTGCTGCCAAGACGCTTCTAATCGGCTTGTATTCAACTTTTACCCCAGACTTTTCCGCATATCCTCTTCGACCGGCATTGTTGATCAAGACAGCATGACGCAGGGCCAACGAAGCGCCATTGGGCTTCAGTAGCCTAGCCATCGCAATGTGCCCCATCCTGAACGATCTGCAAAGCATCCAAGTCAAAATTTAAAATGGTTTCTTGTTTTCATATTCGTATAGTTCAAAAATTTCAAATGTGACAAGGCTATAACCATTTACTTTTGCATCTACATCAAAACAAATATCGTATGCCTACCAAAAGTTTGCCGCTTGAAAGAATGAGTCTTTTCTCTAGTTTGTTTGACCTGAGGGTCAAAGGGTGCTGCGATACTAGATTCTAACATTGCTCCTTTATGTAGCAACATTTCTGGGTAGGATTAGAGTTTAAACCAAGAACGCCAGAATGGGAACAATGGTCATACATGCATTTATACGCTAGTTCCTGAACCCACTTCCTCAATCTCATCAAGTCTTGTGATTCTAGCGCTTAAGACCAGCCTGTATCTAGAATCATTCATAATTTCATAAGCAACCACATACACGTGTCGAAAGAATGCAACTAAAAGTAAACCGCTCCTTCAATATTGGATTATATATTTGCGCGCTGCTCGCGCGAATCTGTCATTCGCTCACTAACTCTCAGGGCCAGCAGCGCAAGTTTTCGCTAATGCAAAAAACGCTCAAGGTGATAACAATCACATTGAAGTTCATATACATAGCATCGCTCCTGCGCTGCATCAAGACTCTCGACAAGGGCAAAGTGCAGCCATTTACGCAATATTAACTGATTAACTGACAACTGCAATATCATCACAAAATACTGGCGCCCATTTCATCCTCTTATTGACAATTTGAAGATTAAGTGGCCTTGTTCAGGTGATCCTCTTGTTTATAAACAAACCCATTTAGAACGAACGTCTATCTAACAAGAAATTTGATGACTGTGTGCCTTATGAAATGCGTTTCTAGCCGAAAACCAGTGCTCATAACGCTGTCAGCTATAATCGAACCACCTGTAGACAGCGGTTCAAACGCACAGCAAGACGTAGAAACACCGTTACCGACTTTGTTCATATACTATAGCTCATAAAGAGAAATTCGCCTTGAGAATTGAATCAGCTTATTTACGAAATTCCTTCCGCTAATAGTCAATGTCCGAAAAGTTTTCTACATCTACCGTAAAAAATAAAGTAAAGTCGGAAAACTAATCAACTCTTGGATCAGATCCAGATACTCTTGATCATTGTTTTTTCGATCTAGCATCAAGCACTGAAGCACTGTGCGCGTTACTTTTACTTTGTACTTCGATCACTCTATCCTAAAGATAATATTAGCTCAAAAAATTAATTCCTGAAGCTGATGTTATTGAAGTTCGAAAAACATGTAACAAATTCTTCATGACGATGAGCAAGACGAAAGCCAAAATCAGAGAATCTTATCGTACTGACAAGTGACAACGGACATGACAACAAAACATAAATAACAAAGGCCAACTTACGGGTGATTTTCAAGAGCCCAGAACGAATCGCAGGTTCGGAAATGAACTTGTTGTTGTTTGGCTACCCGGTTTCAGTTGCACACTCCGGTTACGTTACTACAGTCGATGCAACTTGGATCGTCTAAAAGTTGAATTTACTACTTGATTGTGTCCACTACTTGAACGAAATCGGTGACTAGGAATTCGCAAAAATATTGGGACAATAGATTTGCCGATGTCTATTGTGTACTGCGAGGACTGGCTACTGGCAGTTCTGAAAAACTATTGAACAACTGCGGTACAAAATATAGCTCACACAAGCTGCGTACGGAAACGTGTCGCTAGACGGCACAACAGCTTCTAAACTATTCTAGCACAATGTTGTTGCCTTATGATAAAACTCAAACAAAATGAAGGCAACGAGATTGCCATAAGAGTAGCACTAACTTTTGAGCACCATAATAACTCCACTTTAAACTCCAAGAAAAACAAGTTTTTCCTAATGTACATACGAAGGTTGTGTGATAATTTTTGGCGCTTGCTCTCTCAGACAGCTGGCTGAATGAATATTTCAAGAGATATCCTTGGCGCAAGCGGTGGGATTTGAACCGCCTGGGCTCGTCTGTACTGTCGCCATTGATTCAAATGCAACCCTTGTGTACATACTTGGCAAGTTCAAATCTTTCAGTAACCAAGTCTCGCGCACGTGGTTTAACATTGTACCGGTGGTCGGCAACGTAAACATTGATTGTTGTCATTTTAGTGGAGGTGCCTCGCTTTTGTTCGTTTATACAGCAAAACTAGGGTTTTTGAAGTCTGCTTCTCAAAAACTATGCACGGCATTTTATCTATTTGACTGAAAAAGACAGCGGGTAGTTCTTCTTGGCTGTGCGAAAATCTTTGTTAGTATTCTGAAGCTTTAATACTCCCTTGGTCGGAGGCCGACAAAATGTTCCGGTGTTTATCAGCACTTCGGCTTGGAGCCGTTGTGCGAAACCAAGTATTTACACGCCAACCCTTGTACAAGAACTTCAGTTGTTCAGGAATTTTGTAAGTGTCGTTGTTTGTGATCTTAGATTGATTTTCAGTGACATCGATTTGCCAGAGATATTCATTCTTTGTTTGCCTCTATTTGCAGGAATACGAACTTGAATCCTGAAGCTGTTGACAGAACTTTGTTAAAAATGGACCAGGAGATCCGAAGAGTCGGAAGGATTGGCAGGCATGAGATTGAAGACATACTTGGAGACATCCGACACATGAGTGAGTTTGCTTTTATGGAATAGTGCTCGTCTCTAAATTGATATTCATAATCATAGGATTCTTGAATTTGTAGGACAAGCGACCAGTAGTCAAAGTCTAATGATCATCCGGTGTTGTGGAGAACTAGTCCCGTCAGAGACACCAGAGAACCGTACAAAGTTGGTGCAGGAAGTTTGGAAAACAATGGAAAGTCTCAGTAAGTAGTATTCGATCAATTTGAAAAGGTTTGCGGAAATGTTAGATGTTTATGTAATGTTGATGATAAATTTATAGATGTGCCCGTGGATATCAGTCACTACAACGCTCTACTTAAAGTGTACTTGGATAACGATCACAAATTTGATCCTACCGAGTTCCTTGCAGAGTTGACCACGAAGGGAATTGAGCCAAATAGAGTCACCTTTCAGCGACTGATGGCACGTTACTGCCAAGATGGGAACATTGATGGAGCGTCGACAATATTGCAGCACATGAAAGAAAAGCAGATGCCCATCAACGAATACGTCTTCAATTCATTGCTTCACGGACATGCAAAGGCGAAGTATGATGGAATTGTGAACATAGTTTCTGTCGAGGAAGGGAACTTATCTTATTTTTCTTGTGTTTTTTAGTGACATGGAGAGCGCTGAAGCAATCATAACGGTTATGTCCCAGGCTGGACTTGAGCCGAATGATGATACTTATGCAGCCCTTGTTTGTGGCTATGCTATGCATGGAGACATGGAAAATGTGCACCGGGTGATCAAGGTACAAATTTCATCAGCTGACTTGAATAGTTTCTGGTTGCTAGACTTATATTAATCACGATATACAACTACTGCAGGAATGCCGAGAGAAGGAAATATTCTTGATGGACAGAGACTACCTTAATTTGATCTTCACACTCGCAAGCAATAATCACGATAGCCTTGTGGAAGAGGTATGTTATCTGAATTAATATTTTTACTATAGTCTAATTCACCCAAATTACTCTGATCTAAATCCACCCAAAAGGTTTTGCCTTACTTGCATAAACATTCTGGATTCGTGCAAGAAGCCATTAATACCGTACTGCGTTTGGTAAACATCGACAAGGAAGATTTGGCATTCAGGTATTAGACGTTCAAAGTATCTATCATTTTATCCGAATTGGGGTAATACAGACAATTTTCATTTTTAGGCTCATGCAAGAAATCCCCATCGCGATCAGACGGGATGAACAGCAGCCGACAGGCATGTACTTTCTTCGGCAATTGATCAAAAAGGATAAGGTAGTTGAACATTATTCTCTGCTGAGGGGGTTTATGTTGGATATTTAATTACAGTTTGTCTGCTTCCAGGCTTCGGAAATCATTATTAAGTTTTGTAAAGCAATGTCCGATTCTGGCATGAACAAGTATGCCCTCATGAAAGCATGCGAACTTTCACTTGAAGAAGGAGCTTTCAGCACTGCTTTTGAGCTGCTGGAAGCATTGAAAGAAACCGGTTATCCTATAAGGCAGCATTACTTTTGGCCGTTTTTTGCTGGCGCCAAAACGGAGAAAGGTACTGGTACTTAGATTGTACATGTGTGGTGAATTTTTGCACTGAGCTAGTCGCAATTTTCATAAATGTCCTGACTCCCAATGCAGACATCTACGACGGATTGAAGTACATGACTTACCTGAACGTGAGCCCTAATCAAGAAACTCTTCGAGACTACGTTATCCCAAATCTTGGAATGCTGACACGAGGAAAGAAGAATCTTGAAGGCATCATTGAAACTTTGAGTGTGTATGCGAACATACCTTTACCTTACTTGGTACCGGGTGTTGTCCAGTATTTGCTCTCAAAGCAAGAGATGCAGGCAGCTGCAGTATTCGGTAAGATTCCCCAACATTATGATTCTGATTTCCTTCCGAATTTAGATTAATGTCTTATCGTTGTGCATTTACAGCTGTGAGATACGGTTTACGTTCGTTGGCTCAACCAGTTCGTCGAGCTTTATTGGAAGCGGGTTATAAAAGCCAAGATTTCAAAAATGTTGTCAGAATTTTGAGTAGTGTAGGGTAAGTAACCTGGACTGATCATTATTTGGTACTTGTAGTGTAATGTAATGTGATGTAGTGTAGTGTAATGTGCTCATTATTTCCAGTGGGGACGATTCAGAGGCAACAAGAGAAGCTGTTGGGTTATTTATGCAAGAATTCGCCGAATCTTACACCGGACAACACGCTGCTCTAAAGTTGCTTCTTGAAGTGAGTTTTTTCAAAACTGAGAATTAAGAGAATTCTACATGTATATCAAGGCTACAATGTATCGTTTATGTATTTACTTCAGGAATTGCACCAAGCTGGAGTGGGTTTATCAAATAGTGCAGCAGAGCTACTAAGCAGCAGCATTGGGGAGAGCATGACTCCGGAAGTTAATGAACTCATGGCGAAGCTTGTCTCGCCTGATTTGACGAAGAGAGTTGACGTATTGACAGAAATGAGAAAGGAATACAATGAAGAGCGAACAGTAGAAGAACTGGAAGACATGCTGAAGGCAGCAGAGAAAACAGGGCGAAGTTATAAGGGTATCCAGAAGTCGTTGCTTTTGAAGTATTGTGCTGAAAATGATTACACAAAGGTTGAAAAATTAAGAAAGGTAATGGTTTCGTTTTAAATGGTGGCGATCGAAGTTGTTTGTTTGTTTCTAACCTAACAAGGATTTTCAATGCAGGAAATGGAAGAATCTGGATTTGTTTTCGGCCCGTTCCTGTACCGGAATTTGCTTGATTTCTATTGCTCAATCGATAACCTGGAAAAGGCAGATGATGCATATAATCTTTTGGTTCAGACTGAGCTGGAGTATGCTCTTGACGACACTAAGATACTGAAATATGCCACTCTGCTAGCTAAAAATGGACAGATTGATCGTGAGTAGTTCAGTTCGTGTATATCTGAACTTCCACCTAATTCTGTTCACTAATGGTCGTTTCATTTATATAATTACTTCAGGCGTAAAGAAGGTCCTGGAACATCCAAGGGTTGCAGACAGGAACTATCCAGCATTTATCGGCAATCATTGGGCATTCAAACTTGTTACTGCATCTTGTGAGATTGCAGGCATTGAAAGTGGAAGAGAGGTTTTGGAGAAGGTAATCAGTTCGGGACTCGCAGCACCGAGCCAATTTGTTTTTGGTGCTGTTGTCCAGGCTCATTTGAACAGGTATGTACTTGTAACCTACATCTGTTGAAGAAGCTAAGCAAGTTAATGTATTGTGAAATTTTCCAGAGATGACCTGGAAGGAGCTTTGGCAGAATACGCGAATGCTGTTGAGAAATACAAAGTAACGCCATTCAAGCATGAACTTTTTACACGGCTCATAAAATCAGAAGACGCTGAGCGTTTGCAACAAGTACTGGATTTGAGCACTAGAGTTCACGGAGAAGTCAATAGTTTGTACGACCTGGTTTTCGCATTTTTGGAATGCGGAAAGGTTCGTCAAGCGAAAAAAATTCTCGATGTAAGTCTCTTAATTAATACTTGAAATGTTTCTCAGTGCAACCAAGGCAACTAATAATCCTTGAGACTCTTACAGACTCCTGGACTACGGGCACGAAATCAAAAATTGGAATACAACTGTCAAAGATTACTGGATGAAGACAGAGTGCAAGAGCTGGAGCGATTGATTGAAGTTACGAAGGACATATTCGATATTGACAGAAGTAATCTCTATATGTATCTGCTGAAAGCTCAATGTAAGTGTTTAATGCTCCTGTTAAGTGAAAGACCTTTAAACCTGACTCACAGTATGCTTTGAATAGGCAAAACGGAGGATCCTGCGAAAGCCTTAAGTGTATGGACATCGATGCAAGAAGACACCGTGCAGCCATCTGATGAGTTTTTGATGTACTTGGCAAAATTTTTAAAGCGCCACAATCAACCTGTGCCGTTCGTATTGCCTGAAAAACCTGAAAAGGTTCCAGGGGCTGATAAAACCGCTTCTAAACGCGATGAAAGTGCGAAAGCGAGGGCTGAGAAAATTGAAACACCAAAGTCGAAGTTGAAGGCTTTGTTAAAGAAAGGAGATCTGGACGGCGCTATTAACTTTGCACAAAAGTAAGTTGCAAAAATACCTCGGCATCTCATTATCCGGATGTACTTTTGAAATGCATCTGAAATGACTCGGACCATTTTTATTTTATAGCGAAACCGCACTTCCCCACATCCGTGATTGGTCAGACCTGATCGATCAACTTGTCAAAGCTGAACGTTTGGAGAACGCGTCGACGTTGATGAGCAAAATGCTGTCAGCCGGATCATATCCATTGCCGGCTGTCACAAGACGATTTTTCGCTCGTTTGGCACAGTCTGGGGGAGTTGACCAGCTAAAAAAATTCCGCGAAACTGTCCCCAGGGTATGTTCAAGTTTGTACCTGTGAGTCACTGTTTCCGATCTTGTGATAAATGAATGATCGACGTTTTAATATTTTTAGCGTTTAATTGCGCAAACGAGACTGAATACCCATATAGCTGACGCACAGATAGCGGCTGGTAGAAGTTCAGAGCTTTACAACGACTTCAAAAACGGAGTGGAAAACGTGTCTCCTTATGTGTTGACTAAAATTTTCGCGAAGCAAGAAGATTTGCTAGCAGATGGTCAGTTTTGGTTAATTTTGTTTTATGCTATGCTCTTTGAGGAAATCTCTTGACTCTTGATTTTATTTCAGCTGAAAGTACAGCGAATGAGAGGTCAGATGAGTTTTCTACTGTTGTATACCAGGCTATTTGGACCCAAAACTTCTTAAAGGGAAACGACGAGAAGGTACAGAAGATCTGGACTGAAAAGGTACGTCATCCATGATTATTGACACGGTTTGGTCGTACGGTGGTCCATACTTTGTATTGATGCTTACAGCTTTCTTCCCTCGAAAGAGTTGATTTCGGAGCAATTTTGTCCGCTGCGCGAGCCGAGGAAGATTTTAGTATGGTCGACAAGCTTTGGAATCTAGTCAAAGAATCCTCAATTGGGTCATTCTCCAAAGGAACTGTTGCTAGTTTATGGATTGACCTAAAAAGTGAGATATCATCGGTGTAGCAACGACGAAAAGCCACTTCATTTTAACGGGATTTTTGATCTCATGGTTCTTTTTTTCCAGTGAAAGAAAATGTGCAAGAAGCGGTTGATTTTTTCGAAAAGAATCTTGATCCAGTTCATTATATGAAATCCTCGTTAAGAAAACTAAAAGCTAAAGCTTTAGAGGAAACCATCCAGTTCAACCACGAAATTCCAGTAAGTGCATTCATTAAATCGAGGAATAATCTGACATGTCTTGGTTCCTGATGAAATGTTATCCTATTGCAGGAAAGACGCCAAGCACAGCAAGACCGGGACTCTACTTCTAGTGATGATAGTGATAACGAATCGGATGACAAAAAGAATTAGTATTTTATCTAGTAATACTTTTTTTACCGTAGACTTAATAGCAGCAGGTCTCAACCGACTTTTTGAAAATTCAGCCGGCTTATATTAATGATTAAAGGTACGCCTGCGAAAATTTCATCCGTTGCTCAATAGAATAACTGCTGAAAAACAACAAAAAGTTTGGAACTTAGGGTTTCCCGCTACTCCCGCATGATGGTAAACATCTGCAATGATTGCATACGTGCACTTTCACTTTGCTGAAACATTTCGGCAAGGATGGATAGGAGAGGACAGAACTTACATTTGCTAATGTGTTTGCAGTTTTGGTACATCTTGATATCATGCAAGCAATTTGAACAAAAGAAACGAAGAAGATTCGTGATATGAAAATCACAATGTATACATCCTTCTGCTTTCTCCAGAGCGAATAACGGCAAATTGTCTAGTTTCACTGCAGAAGCAGGATTCAGTACTGGGTCAACAGGTCAACAGATGGACTCTAGAGAACATATTTAATTGTACTTGTTGTATCATGAATACCTTAGCAAACAGACTGCAACTTTAATAATATTTGTATACTCGATAGAACGTTTGCCGCCTTGAAAAATTACAAGCGGCTGAAGATTTCCCATTTGCAACAATGTGTGCACTGCTGATGAGCCCTGTCTCAAGTACACCGTTCGCTTATATCACTCAAGGGTTTCACTTTCAACTTTGAAACGAAATTAAAAATATCATAGAATTGTTTGATTGACCCAATAACGTCAGCTATGTTTCAAGCTTGAACCACACGCTGTTATGGCTGTTACCTAGTGTTTGTAAATGGAAAGCGTAGAAGGTTATACAAAGCTGTGCTGTTACTGAATTCCCGGTGGACGTTGCATTTAATTAGCAAATATGACCGCATACATCACCTGTAATTACGAGATGAGTTGACAGCTTAGTTGGCAAATAAAAACCGCAAGGTGCATAATCTGTATATATATTGAGAAACTCGAGGATTCCCAAGAAAGTTGGCTTTCTTAACATGACATGGGTTGCAATAGCGTTACGTTAAGTCCGTATCCGCTCGTTAGACGACTTTCTGCAACTTATAATGTCAAAAATTAAGGAACAGGAAGGAAAATTATTCGGCAACCGCTTCTTCTGACTAATTAGCCGTTTCCCATGTTGAACAAGGCTGAAAAATGTTGTTATAAAAACTCTTGTTTCTGACAAATTCACATCATTTCCTGTTGTCACCCCCAGTTGGAATCTTGTATTTTCAAAATTGTGTGAAATGGCTTCAAAAATTGTAAGTAAAAAACGACGTTGAATCCCACAAAAAAATTCAAAAACGTTCGAATAGTGGGTAAAAGTAGAATTTTTGGTTTTGCAGAAAATAGCGTTGGTGGTTCTGGGACTAGCGCCATTAACTTTGTGTGTTCCCGGTGGTGACCACTATCACGAGTACAAGCCTGTCGTCGAATACTATGTGAGTTTGTTCTTGATGAACGCCTAAAAGTTGACTTACTTACTACAGAATCTAACTGAGAATGCCGTTGTTTTATTTTTGCAGGCCCCACCAAAGTACGAATATTCTTACGGAGTTCATGACGACTACACCGGTGACATAAAAACTGCTCATGAATCGCGGGTCGGCGGTGTGACCAAGGGCAGTTACTCGGTCCTGCAACCTGACGGGATTATGCGAACAGTCAACTACGTTGCAGACCCCTGGAACGGATTCCAAGCGACTGTCACCAACAAGGGCTACTCTCACCATCCGGTTCACGGCACGACATCCCATGCAGTTCTTCCCGTATATCCAGTGGTCCCAGTTGCCAAGTCGATAGTTCTCAAGACGCCGATGCGACCCTTGGCCCATCCGTATCGAACAACTAGGAGGCCGCCTACGACGACTCCGCCGCCACCAAGCCCACCAGCACCCACTTCGCATGATGATCATGACGATGACCACGATCACCATGATTATATCTATGAAACACATAATATAGTGTACGACTGATGATTGTGTGTTAATTCGAGTACATTGTACGTCGTTTACTGACTTTTAAGCTATTAAAATCAATGGCGTGAAACTGTATTGTTTTCTTTATTGAAGAAATACCTTCCTGAACCTCTGACTGAATGTGGAGATTGAGGTGTAAAAGTTGGGAAAGGGGCGATAGTCTCGCTGATGAATACCATTAACATGTTAACGGAGGAAGTCTATAAATGATACTGGATATGGAAAGCGACATGGGATGATATCACAGGAAGAGTCGTTTGAGTGCATTTAAAAGTGTTTCAAGTAATGGCCAATAGGGAAAATATACCTCAACGGTTTTAACGGCATTCGCAAAGTTCTTTGGCCAAGAATGTAGTATAAAAGGATCGGCCAATTTAGGTAACAGCATCAGTTTCCCAACATTCTTCAAGCAAACAACAACAACAAGTAATCCAAAGAAACCAACTTTTCAAAGAATCCAAAATGGTAATTCAGAATTTTGGAATTGAGACAGTTGAGATTTTGAGAATTCTAACAATTTAAGATTAACTTTCATTTCTACTACCGTTACAGAAGGGAGCTACCATTGCCGCTATCATCCTCGTTTCCGGTGTTGTCGCCACCATGGCGATCCATTCTGAGCATGGACACGGACACGGATGGGGAAAGGACTACTACGTAAGAAGTTGGCTACAATTGTGTTTTAATAATCTTGAAATTTTTGCTAAACTTCGTTGGTTCCATTATAGCATGAGCCAAAATACGGCTACCAATACGGCGTCAAGGACGCTCATACCGGAGACATCAAGAGCGCCCAAGAAGTCCGCAATGGCGGCTGGACCCGTGGAAGCTACACTCTTTTGCAACCCGATGGCGTCTTCCGCACTGTCAACTACGTCGCTGACCCACACCACGGATTCCGGGCTTCAGTCCACAACCACGGATGGGCCCACCACCCCAAGGGACTCCACCACGAATAAGATTGAGGCCAATTGACTGAAATGATCCTGTTCACCTCACCCTCTTGCATAACGAACCGAAAAACGTTTATTGATTGTTTTCTCATTTTCTGTTACTGTTACAGTAGTTGCTTTGTCTTTTGAATAAAAATGTTTGCCTGCAAATATAAAACGGATTCGACAAACTTCGTTCAAATCAACGGCTATCGACTATACCACTAAATCTTCTGAGTCATTAAGACAGTGGGCGAGCAAGTTGGTCATGCAGGGTGCTCCTTTCTGCAGTTTTTTAAAGTAACTCTGCCCCTAACGAAGGCCAGTGAGACATTGGGACAAAAATTCTGAAGTGCAGGCGGATATCCTGATTGAGTTTGATCAATGAAACTACCACTATTTTATATAACCACTATTTTCATATTAATTCGACCCATTTTTATTTATTCACTCAAATGTTATATAATACTACCATCATTCTCGTCAAATAGGAACTGAAAACTTGTAACTTATAGTTTAGTTACCACCATGACATTACGTCATCAAAAACTACAATATTACCCTTTAGTCAAGTTCGTTGCTCAACATAGATTCGGTACGGGTAAAATTACATGATCATTTCATCGGGCAGGACTCTGACATTAGCAAAAACACAAGTTTCATTTACAATTAGTGATTGCACATGTTTGTTTCACAGAACAGAACTAAAATAGCACCTCTAAATTGGAGAGACTCTCGGTAACATTTCAAGTACATGCATTATACACAACCATTAGAACATAGCCAAAATCTACAGTTAAAAGTTTGCTAAAAACATTATTCAAGTTCATTGTTAAAGTACTAAAATGTATCCTTGAGCTTCCATTGGACAAGAGATTGACACTAGAACAAGTTCTGGATGACCCAGAAGGATCAGAGCCCCACGTATATATATACCAACTGCTCGATCGTTTTTTTCAACGTTCGCTCTTATAGATCCGACAGAATACTGTCTTATTTGATAGGCGTAGTCGGCGTTCCAGCCAACGAATGATTGTGCGAGATTGCAACAGCTCCGAACCCGTACAAGGTTATGTCGTGCTCAGTTATAAATGCGGGAATCTGGAGTTGATTGGGGTCTATCACAGCATACAGTTCTTGAAGACCGGCCATACTATGCACTTTGGATTTCATCGCTGGTGCCATGAATGTCGTGAACCACCATGTCAGTACCTGTGGATAAATTACAGAAGCATATATTAGACCATGTACTATGCCGGAATAAATTGACAATATTCATGAAGATTGACGGAAGCAGCCACATACCCGTGTCCACATTGTTGGATGGATAATGATGAAGGACTTGAGGTTCTTCTTGAATCGATATTCCATGTTATCGTACACCGCTCTCATCCATTTGAACGATGGTCTGTTCTCTGGACCAGTAAGTGAATGGAAGTATACAACCGTGTATTCCCCATTGATTTCGTCCAGCAGCTTAACTAGATACAGGAAAGCCTTGTCCAGATCCATATCATCCGGACGAAACCATTTCCCCACTACTACAACCACTTGACGTCCTAGACGATCTTGACCGCTTCGATAAAGGCACCCAGTCTTGGCGATGCTAGTCAGATCTTCAGCTCGAGCCCGACGCAGTATCCGCTCATGTCTGTGGAAAATATCACAATGGTTTTAGTATTTTAGTTTTTCCTTACAGCACTTCAGTCCTAATGCTTATATTCAGTAACACTAGCAATCCAGCCAAACAATAACAATGGACAATGCAGTTTTGTCTTACTCGATCTCTATCGTGCAGTGAGCCATTTCTCCATTCAAGCTAAGCCTCAAAATTTCACAAAGCTACAGCCACTTGCTCAAGTGGTTCTTTCCCTTACGATGGAATGAAAACAGAACTCTATCAAATCGGGCACAAGTTATCTCAAATCGATTATTGTCACATCACTATCATAGCTACAGCTTGTTCAACCATTTCTAACTTACTAATAATATCACTCTTAAGCTGAAAGTAGGCTGTTGCCATTTGCCAGCTTAAAAAACAATGCATATATGCCTTTTCAGAATCCAAGCATAAGCTTTCCATTGTCTCATTAAGAAAACAATAACATCTAAATGAGAAACACCGCTTCCCTCCTAGATAGACCTGTCTCTTGGCAAAGTGCATACTTCATTGGGCACATGATAACTAAAACTCATTCCTTATGCAGCCATCTAGAGAATCTTTAAACTTTCAAAGTGCGCATTCAGTCAGTGCACAGTGGGGCCAAATATGCATTCCAGAGGTGACAGCTTAACTGCCGTAAGTAATAGCTGGATCTGGCTATTTGTGCAGAAAACTAGGGAACAGATCACAGCTCTCAGGTGTAAATTTAAATCAAAGTTCTTCATACAGACGTCAGTATGAAAAAGTGACCAACAGGAAGGAACTAGTCACTAATGATGTGACTGATTGTCGCTTCTACGCCTCGGTAAAAGACCAAGATTTCCAACTATTAACAAGAGCTGCCTAGTTTCTAATGACGATAAAGGTTGCCTAATTAGCTCTAGCCAACCGTTATCCTAATGGCATTAGGAGCAGAAGTAACGTTCGTCATTATCTTCCAAGTCAAAAGTAGGATACATGCCGCGGTGAAGACGAAAGCAAACAAGTAAGTAAGCACGTGGTAACACTCAATCAGTCAATCATCTAATTTGTTTACACACTGACCTTTCTTTTGCTTCGATTTCAATGGCGATGTGTCGCTCTTGGTCATTCATGGTGGTCAAGTTACGTCGACGGCGCTCTCCATCATTCAGCAGGCGTTCTTTGTCAAAATCATCTTGCATTTTCACAAAATCTCTGTTCATGTCGTCAAAAATAATGTTATCGCTGTCTTCTAAATTGTCAGGGCTTTCGGCAGGATTTGAAAAAATTCGGATTCTCCGATCGGGCAACCAGGGTGCACCTTCGTCATCGCCAATTTCTTGTGGAAGACGGATGCAGGCGTAATCTTCATGAGCTTGTTCACGAGGGAAATATCCAACCATTAATGACTGGTACAGCCTGCAAGAACACACAAATCTGGTAATTAGAGCATTACTTACTTGGATTGCAGGTAATGAAAACTTTGATTTCCTATGGGCTCTTGAACAAACAAAAATGAAAGCGTCGTTTGTAACCTCAGCTCAGCTTTTTTACCGTAAATATCGACCTTGCCTGCCTCAAAGGCCAAACATGCAATTTATTCAAGAGCAGTCACCTGAGTTGAAAGAGCTGTCCAAACAAACGTTTAGAAGAAAATGTTAGCAGAAACAATTTGCTAGATTGAGAATGTGGGACAACATGCACACAACTGGATCTTGCCGTTCCCCGCCTGCTCTTAAGGTACCCGGAGAAAATCAATTTCTTTCCACTTACCGATATAGCAGAGGGTCTGGTACACACAGAACGATGAGTTGCGGTTGCGTATAGCCTTTCTCCAGATACCTTCGTGCTGTACGTAGGGCTATATTAGCGCCCAGCTCATTGGGAAAGACTGTTTTCCCCGATAGATGCAAGGGTGGTATAGCCACTATTTCCATACTTCTTTCGCTAGCTTTCTGCAAATACAAGTATATAGACGTTAGTCCAGCATCAAACAATACGGACTGCAATCTTGCATTGTACTTTTTTGTCAATACAATGCCATAATGAATCCCGGTTGCATGCCGGTACTCCGCCAGCTTTGACAATTACTTACCTCTAATACACAATTGTAACAGCTGAAGAGGGCTGTTTCGGCTGCAGTCTTGTATTTTTCAGAATAACGAGGGCTAACAGTTAGCAGCAAATGACGACAAGGCAGGCTTGGATGTGGTGGAGAGATTTTCGCTTCCCCGGTTCTGATGGATTGAATCTGATCCCTCGCAGTGGTCAGATAGCCCTCGCCAGTCCTTCTTAGGACATCCGGGGACATTTCAGATAGAGTTTCATTAGTCGTAGCAACAATTCCGTCAACACATAGTGACATTGGGTGTCCAAACCTATGAACATATAAATATCATGCTAAATTGGGATATCATGTTCAATCAACGTGTTCTTGAAGAGCACTCAAATATTTCCAACTCACCATAAAGCGATTCGGCTATTGATTACAGGGTCTATGGGAAACGGCGGGGTTTTGTAATTCTTTGTCGTATACGCTTTCCAATTGAGCTCAACATCACTCAAATCCATCTGGGACCACTTAACCAGACCCAATTCGTCAAAATTCAGGTCCATTTTGACAGTTGAAGGCAACACTGGTTCAATTAGGCAACTAACCACTCACAGAACTGGTTCAAATAACTAAATCACTGCACCATTACGAATGATAGCTCTTGAGAAGCAAGGTAGAAGTCAGTCTTGTTGCATGTTCATGCATGTACTTTGAAAGAAAGCTAGAAACAGCGGAAACAAACAATCATTATTACGGTAATTGGGTACACAAGTCGATGTAAACTAGTTTTTGATCTGAGGCTTACCTTGCTAAATCGCGCCTATTTTTAACTCTTTCAAATCACCTATTACGCAGCAGAGTTGATAGAAAGTAGTATAGTTTCGTTTTCAAGCTGCAACAACCCTTCGAGACTAAAAGTAAGTTTAAGCTGCAAGTTCACAGGGCCAGGGCTTCCTCAAGCACGCTCAACGTCAGAATGGATGATCAAAGCAGCTTCCAGCATTAGACTCTTGGTTTGCTTTGATAGTCACTCGTAGGACGAAAGCCAACTTCCAACATCTGTAAGATCAATAAGGCAGCATAAGAATCATGTGAAAGTAAACGGTCACAATTACCATTTTTGATGGATATTAAAGGATACTTTGGCATGTGTTCAAAAAGCTTCAGTCAGCCTTATCTACAAAGCACTAACTATTAACTACGAAACTGCTGGGTATCTTTAAACAAACCTAAATGCATAGCTCATTCCAATTCTATCCGGTTACAGCATTATGCTGGATAGTTTTACTAGCTTGTACAAACTGCTGTTAGATCAAACGAAAGGAAAACTTCAAGTTTTGTTGTTTAGGTACGACTGACAGCTGACAAGATGAAAAGACTGGAGACATTCGTCCGCTTAATTACAAGATTAAGTTTGAAGATAATCCTGACAACATGATTCTATAAGTTCCAAGTTGTTTATACGAGACTGCTAATTTGACATTTTACAAGCTCTCAGCTACGGCGCTTTGATGTCTGCAATGAAGCAGCTTAACTAATTTTTTCAACTTACCGATTCGTTCCAGACCTGGAAAGGTATATGTTTCAATTTTGTACGGTCGTAACATGTACACTGTATATATATATGTTCAAAATGAAAACAAACAAGCTGTTTAAAAATGTATGGACGATACGAGAAGCACCACAAGAATTACGTAAAAAACTATTGCGAAACATACAATTACACTGACGAAATAATGTTGCTTTTAATCCGCTTGCACCAAAACCCATACAATGTTTACTTTATGATGCATTCGACGGGTGTCCACAGACTCCACTAGTCCACTCCACTAAACCTAAGAGAGCAGTGTGCAACATTGCAGTATTTCTTGGCCGAGTTATTCTAGGGCCGTGTGAGAGCTACATGGTCGTCAATAGTTCATTCGAAAGCTGTAATCAAGCTCTACAAAGGACTTTTTCGTTTCTCCCAACTCCCCCACTGAGCCCCAACAAAACCCCATGTCCTTTTGTGGACTTCACCTTTGGCCGAGTTATTCTCGGACAGTGTAAGAGCTCCATGGTCGTGCAATAGCTCATTTGAAAGAGCAAATTAAGCTCTGAAAAGCACCTACTTATTTCCCTCCTACTCTGAGCCGCTGGCTCCCCGTTCTAACCCCTGACCTTGGGTGAACTTGACCTTTGGCCGAGTTATTCTCGGACAACAGGGAAGCTACATAGCTGTGCAATAGCTCATTCAAAAGAGCTAATTGAGCTCTACAGAGGCCTTTTTTGTTTCCCCCAACTCCCTCCCCCTGACCTCCAACAATACCCATGACCTTTTGTGGACTTGAACTTTGGCCGAGTTATTCTCGGACAAGGTGGAAGCTGCAAAGCCGTGCAATAGCTCATTCGAAAGAGCTAAACGAGCTCTACAAAGGACTTTCTTTGTTTCCTCCTACTCCTGGTACATAAAGCTGAGTTAAGTTTAAGCTAGCGTACATCTAACCTCGATCACTCGAGTAGGTACTTACAGCAGGTCTAATGTCATCATGTGTCTAAAGTCCGCTCAGTTAAATTGGCTCTAAAGGTGGCAAGTTCGGCAAAAAAGGGCCATACGGCGGGAAGAGGCATTTGTCCGGGATCAAGGCTCATCGAGGATTTATCATGGCTTTGAGATAAATTCATGTTGACGTTGGCACCATCCATAAGCCTTCGTACATGTTATTGACGTTTTCGTTGAATCCTTGAACAATAAATCATCAAAAAGGTGTTTTGGGGAATTCGATTACTGAAGGGCTTATACTACTTTTGTTGCTTTTTTCAGCTTGTTGGAAGAGCCGTTTTTGTCGAACTATTTCCTCTTAATTAAATGTCTTTTTAGTTTGATAATCCCTGTTAAGATTTGTTGCTTCAGCCGGCTGGGAACCCAATTGTTTGGCATTACTCAAAATTATACTTAATTGCTAAAAATTACTTAATTCATAAAAGCTTGTGGGATTTACACAACCTGTTTTTCATAAACTTACAGCTAGTTCTCGTGAATAACGCGGGTGCAAGTGCGGTCGACCTCATGGCGGGGGTGAATGAGTCAGAATTGTGGTAAAATATAATAAGTCCTTTTCAGAGCTTGATTTTCTCTTTCAAATGACCTATTACACGACTATGGTGCTCTCACACAGTCCGAGAATAACTCGGCCGAAAGTCAAGTCCAAAAAAGGACAGGGGGTTCTGTTGGGGGTCATGGGGGTTGAGATGGGAAAAACAAAAAAGTCCTTTGGAGAGCTCGTTCAGCTCTTTCGACTGAGCTATTGCACGGCTCTGTAGCTTCCACAGTATCCGAGAATAACTCGGCAAAAGGTCAAGTCCACAAAAGGACAGGGGGTTGTGTTGGGGGTCAGGGGAATGGAGTTGGGGGAAACAAAAAAGTCCTTTGTAGAGCTCGTTTAGCTCTTTCGAATGAGCTATTGCACGGCTCTGTAGCTTCCACAGTGTTCGAGAACAACTCGGCCAAAGGTCAATCAAAATTTAGTGGACTATGTGGACGTCCATTTCGGGTTTCCTGTAGCTCCCAAAACGGTCTGCCTCCATGCTTTTCAGAAAAACAGCTGACTATTGACTCTTAAGGCTCAAACTCCAGTTTAAAAAGTACAAAACCTTCAAAATACAGTACTGTAATGCACTTGACTCTTTGAAGTTCAAAAACTCAATCAAGTTTATAGTGCTAAAGTAGGGTTGTTTAAACTTCTCGGAAGTGCAATTCCTGATCCAAGTTTTCAACTTCAACCAATATGCTCTGGTGTTCGTAATGTTGTGCCAGCATGGTGAGCTTAAAACTGTTCGTTTCTTGGTGATGTTTCTATCATGTTTCTTGACAACCTTCTTTATCTTTGTTTTTGCCAGGTTTGCATCTAGTGGCTGCAACGATTGACCTTTGTTGAATAACTGGCAAACTGACTGCAAACATGGAGGAAAACACAAGTGCATTTTGTAGCTTGCTACCTCTTGAGGTAAACAATTTGGAATTTTGTCACTTGTAGCTTAAGCTTAACTTCTAAGTCGAAGTTGAAGCTATCGAATTATAATTCATGGGATTTCTAGGTACGGTTCATGATCTACAGACTGGTTCCTTACCAAGACTCTTTGTCTCTACGATTTGTCAGCAAGCAAATCAAGACCGAAGCTGAAGACTGCCTTTGTTACCATGCCACGTTGGACCAGAATTATCGGAGGTACTGGAGACTCTGCCAACTTCGTCTAGACCATATCAAAGTGTCCTGCCTCACAGAAAGAAAGGGGATCAAGACTACTTTTCGATATCCTGACCTTGTCAAAAAGCTAATTTTCGATGGGAGAATCAGTATTGGGAACCTGAACAAATTGCTTACGATTTGCAAAAACACTGAACACATTGTCTTCACCCACGAATCTCTGGCCTCAAAGAACCTGATGAAGTCAGACTTGGTGCTGAGGAAAATAAGTAGCTTGGAACACATCAATACTATTGAAGTCCAGTTCTTGAGGTATCCTGGTGGTGACGGCCTGGACGAGTCTGAAGACATCAACGTAGTTGCTATTCTCAATTCCCACTTCCCTCGACTGCATACATTTAAGTTGTCCTTTTCGCTTCGTGGATCGTGGACAAACCTCGTAGACTTTCTTCAAAGGCATTCAGAGACGTTGAAAGTACTGCAACTTAACGTTGGCGATGCCGCTGATTCAGCCCAAACAAGGCTTCAACTGGGTGTCAGATTCGACGAGTATGAAAGGCAGCAAACTGACTTGAGTCGGCTGAAGAAGTTGAAGCTAAGAGAGTTCAAGTTCAAAAATGACATTATCCGCTACAACCCTCGTTTGAAGAACATAATTCTAAGGATTACGTCAAACCAGCACCATCTAGAAACGTTTCATTTCTGCACGCCTGGAGAGTTCACCCCACGTCTAATGTACGAACTTGTCGATGGAAACAGCGAAACTATTCGAGAGATTTGTATCGAAAATCTGCAAGCTTTTCGGAACGTTGGAGATGTCATCCCTATCGATCCTCGGCTACCAGTATTATTGCCAGAAATTGAGCTGAATCCTCTGCCACCTTTACCTGTCGACATGTCCAGGTTTCAACGGTGTCAAGCACTGAAACACTTGACGATCGCCGGGAGCTGTGAAAATGGCAGGAATGACGAAGCACCTTCGCTGATTATTTTTAACGTGGGACTGCTGCCTCCGACCCTTGAGACTGTGTACCTCGGCGGGTTTCTTGCTCGATCCAGCGACCTCATTCAAATGAGCAGGAATTGTGTGAACCTGAGGAAAGTGTCTATTGTAGATGGTGGGAAATACCATTATTCTGCTGTGATCAGCAGTTTTCTGAAAAACTGTAACAGCCTAGAATATTTTAACGTGCGACCAGTGTTGGCAGGGGGCAGCAATGGAGAAGGCTGGTACCGAGAAGTGAATGCGCTAAACAAGATTTTTCACCGTTTCATGGGAACGTCCTATGACATGGATGATCTTGACGGCCTGGAAGCTTTGATCAAGCCTGAAGATAGAGACTGGATCGCGGCGAATATCACAGAAGACCCTACTTTTACCTAGTCACTAGTAGTGTAACTAAACTAGAGATCCAACTAGGAGTGACTCCCGTTTCTGTTTAGACGATCGTCTTCTAGCATCGAATCTCAATCTTCAAAGCAACTTCATTCAGAATGAAACATACCTGTTTAGTGTAGTATAATAGGATTTTTACATTGCATTAAAACAGCTTATCATATTTACATCAACTTCAAGTCGTTTCTTTGTTTTATAAAACAATGTCTAGTCATTTTTGGAAAGATTTTTAGTTTTTGAGCTTTTACGGCTTTGAAGTTTACTGCTCGGCTTACTGCTCGGTTTTCTACTTGGTTTTCGACTAGGCTGTCTGCTCGCGCTAGCTTTTAAGTTAGCTTGAGTAGCTTTCTCTTCAAGTTCAACTTTCCCCAGCGGCAAATCCATATTTTCAAGCTGGAATTCAGATTTTTCTCCAAATTCAAACCCAGCATTTTCACCCGTAGCGGCGTCACCACCATCAAAGTTTGCCCCTGACTGATTGAACAGTTGTTGAATTTCAGGCTTGTACAGTTCGACGCTTTCCAACAAATCTTCTGGGTAGTTTGGCGAAAAATGTCTGAAATGGCCACCCAATTTTAGCAACCGACATTAGGAACAAGTGCTAGAATGAAATTGTTTTTTTTTGACTAACTTGACAACATCCTCAGGAAAGCATTGATTAATGAACTTGATGTAATCATTCACAGCCGAGTCACCAGGAATTCTTCCAGATGTCATCAAATCCTGAAGTTGGCGTAGGTCGCCTGAAGCGACAAAATTTCGCCTGGCGGAAGAGTCGTTCGGCAAGACCTAATGCAGAAGCGTTTTTGACTCGTCAGTCCATCAGATTTTCATAATGTTTAAATCAGCCTTACTTTTGAATACTGAACCATAATGTACTCTAGCACAGGTTCCGGAGCCATCTTGACCAGAGGTCCCAACTCTTCAATGTTTTCTGTGTTTGCAATCATGTACATCAGAGCAGTCCTACTTTGTTCTTGAATCTCTTGAGTCGCTGCCTGAGAACAATAGATGGTCAAAATTTTGCACAGAATATCGCTGCTGTTGACCGATTTGGTGTTTTCTTTGGAATGGCGAGCAATGTGGCCCAAAAGCCAAGCCGCTGCAGAAGCGGCGTAAATGTTGTCGTCGTCCAAGGCCAGAATGGCTGCATCAGATCCGCCTTGCTGGATTACACCAGCGGCAAGATGTGCTCCATGACCAGCGATGAAGCCCAATGCCATTAAGGCTGGTAACTTTGCTTCTCCACAGTTTCTCAAAGCGCATTCCACCAGAGGGCGTACTGCTCCAGCTTCTATTACAATTTGTGCCATCTGAAAATGTACTGTTTTGAAATATTCCGCTGGCTGCTCAATTGTTCCTGAACCCTACCCTGATTAACTCACTTCTGGTGAATGGCGGACAATTTCCTTGATCAGCATCGATGCAGCTTTTCGAAGTGACTCTTCAGTATGGCAGCAGTGTTCCAGGACAATAGGGAGCAGATCCTGGTCCATGATCAAATTTTGTGCAATTTGGGTGTCTTTGGCCAATGATGCGAGCGTTTGCAATGACTGCCTCTGCAAAGCCAAACAGTTTGATTTGACTGTTAATTTTGACAGCCATAAAATTGTATTACAGATTTTCGAACCTTGAGCTTAGAATCTGTATGGAGCAATCCTCGAGTCAAATGGTTCAAAGCGCCAGCGTCAATCACTGATAGCCCAGTTTCTCCACTATGTTTACTGATATCGCCTAACGCTGACGCGGCAACTTGTCGAACGTTGGTTTCAGGTTCTTGGAGACAAAGAACGAGGAGTGGGACGGCTCCTGGTCAAGAAATCCTGGTTAATTTCAAACTTTTCTCCACAATGCAACAGGTGGCTTTTTCAACAACTTCACCTGCATCAATGACACGTTGAGCCAAGTCTTCATTATGCCGAGCAATGTAGCCAAGAACCCAGGCAGCAGCCTCTTTGGTCGTCGGATCGAACTCGTCCAACAAACCAACAATCTGCTCCAAACCTCCGACGTCCAAAACAGCTTCGGCGAGCTCTGCTGAGTGCTTGACGATGGATCGAATGGCCATCAGCGCAGATCTTCGCAGGAAACGCTGGGGGAGGAAGAAAACGTGAGCGTGGCATTGCCTTGATTAGACTTTGCTGACTCAATGGCCATTAAAGGTCAAATGTCATGCTGGCCAGTCACGTACGTTGTTGCATTTATCAAAGGCGACAAAGTATAGGATTCGGACAATGTCCAATTGAACAACGTTTGCCGCTATTTTGGCGTCGTGAGCTGCCAAGCGGCCAATGGCAGTGGTCGCATGTTGTTGAATGATGGGTGAGACATCCGTGAGCAAATTTCTGAGCAGGTAAATCACGTTTCCGGTTAACAGAGGGCCGACCAATTCCGCTCGAGAGGCTGCGTCTGCCACGGTTTGTGCAAACTGGGTTCGGGCGAACAAGTATTGCTGAAATACTTGAATGATGCGTATAAAAGTTAATGGTTAAACATGGTTCGTTTTTGGTGGTTGTTGACAGGGTGGGTCTGCAGGCAGACTTACTTTGAGGTATGGCTCTGGCGCTCATTTTTGCCGCTGTTGTGCTCTAGGCAATTCAGTATCTTTGGTTCAGGTCGAAGGTTAGGTGCGCAGGAATATGATTTCAATGAAAACATGTGCTTCATCTTGAAAATACGATGCCGAACCCGGTTTTTTCATGTTGCTATGACACCGATACCAGTTTCGATAGTTTGTTTCGCTGAAGATTTTTGGTTTTGGTTCTTTTGGAAGTTGAATGGACGGCCGATTTAATGCAAAAGTGTGTGGTTAGTTATCAATGACTTTGAGAGACCTCGTTGGAAACCTCAAGCGTTGAAAAACGTTGGAAAGTATCGTTTGAAGGCTTGAGCTTTGGGCATTTGGGCACGATTTGTAATGGCTTGGGGCGAGGGTTTGGAGATTGAGTTTGATACATGTAACTGATACAGTGGAACGACAAAGATGTACAGGCCTGGGGGAGATCCCGATGTAAACATTATGATGGCAAAAGAATAGGTGTTTCAGTACAGTATATATATACATTTACGGCTTTTGAGATTCTCAAACGAGAATCACATGTGCTTTCAGTGTTGTCGCAATAACATAACATCACAGCAGTTTCTGTAATTTGATGTAAGTCACTAACTAACAAGATTGTTATGACTAGTTCTAATTACTCGAGTCAATACTTTTAATGCTGTGAATATTTGATACTACGAGTTTATAAAGTATTTCAATACATAGTCCGTCACAAGTTCAACAGGCATCACATTAATCTTTGACATCATATCACAAGCTTAATTTTACATGACAAAGTTACATTGATCACGTTCTGAAGGGATTTTGGGAAGAATAGATCTTAAAGTTTGCAACAACTCCAAGGAGAAAAGAGTTTAGTGACTTGATCAGAATCTTGACTCCTGCCACTGGAAATTTTTGGACAACACGAAGAACCAGAATTGTTCTGAAACTGGTTGTTGACAATGCTTCATTAAAGGTGAGACGCTGAGAATGTGGATGGAAACTGCCGAATTTGTGTCATTGTCTTGTTTTTTACGGATATTCACTACAAGTGGTGTCGTTTGGATTGTTTTCAGAAGAAATTAGATACTGGACAAGACTACTGTCGGTGAATGACGGTGACGGAAGAAGACTTTTAGTACTTGTTTAGCCAACAAGACCGTAAGTAACATATATTAAATTAGTGAACTGATCCAAGCTAGCCATCTTTTTTGGAGTGTGATTGCAAGACATTCTGAATTCTGAATTCTGAAATCTGGCTGATTTATCGATTGAAAACTAATATGATTATATTTGATCAATTTCAGAATCATGGGATCCGCATTGTGGCCAAAATGCCTTCTGATGGGGTTGGTGGTTTTGCTGTCATGTTCGCAGAGTAAGTTGAACTAGTTTCATCATT